>APFE030648576.1:23799-44771 GCA_000404065.3 Pinus taeda | reverse complement strand
ATCCAATCTCCCAAGGTATCTCATTCCTTCAGTCATTTATTTCCCAGAAATCATCCATTACTGCCATTCTAACTATGATCTGACTCAAAGAGCTGTAATATCCCCTGAGCAGAGTGTTCTTTTCCCCATTACTCCCCAAGCTATCAATATGATGCTCCATTTTGAACCTGGTCAAAACCTCACTCCCTTGTCCATTGGGGATTTGCTTGAAAAATCTACTCAGTTGTCCCCTGAAGAGGTAATCAGAAGATCACATCCTTGGATAAAAAGTCTTAATACTAGTCATAATATTTGTTTACTCCAAGATTGTTATCAAATCTATTCAAACAGATGTTAGAAAGCATAACAGGTAAAGAGTATCAGTGGTTAAAGTGTATCAGGGAAAAGTCAGTGAAAGTTAAAACGAAGTTACAGAGCAGTCAAAGGTAAACAGTAAAAGTAAATACAGAAGGCAGTATGGTAAAAAGAGATGATAATACTTTCACCAATATTGAGGTTTGTCTAAAGTTGAAAGTAAAACAGTCAAAAGAGCAAGAAAGTAAAAAGATGAAAAAACATAACAAGAAGGAACATTTTTGCAGAAATTGCATATTTTAGTCATAGTTTTGCAGAAAATATTGTGATCACTTCAAGATGAATTTTACAAAAATGAAGGAGGTTTATGTTCTTAAGAGGGCCATCTACAAAACCCTCTCTCACTTTTCTAACAGCCATTATGGTTTTGGAAATATTAAACAATGTTGGAAAGCACTTTTTGCAGAAACTTTCAGTTTAAGTCATCCTTTTGTAGAGAGTATTTTGGCCAATCCAAAATACTTCATACAAAACTGAAGGGGTTTTTGTTCCTACGATACCCATCTACAAAACCTATCTCAGTTTTTTCACAGTTATTTTATAATGAGAGATACATGCGCATCTTTACAGGCCATTTTTCAGACTCTGTAAAACTCTGTTTTACACATTTTTTTATAGAGACTATTTGAATAGCGGGAGAGGAATTTTGGGAAAATGAAAGACATTTATCTCACCAACATATTCATCTACAATAACCTCTTTCACTTTTTACATATCTATTACGGATTGAGAAATACAAAAATATCATTGGACCCCAAGTTTGCAGAATTGTTGGAGGAGATTGCACAAAGAAAGGAAACAGTTAGTGACTTGGATGCCTCATCATCAACTAAGAGTTGGATCAAATTCGAATTCTTCTCTTTGTCATCACCTATCCATACAAAATAGTGCCAAATAGATGCATTAGTTTGAGTGTCCTTTAATTAAGTTCTATTTATGTAAATAGTTGGAGAGATTTGTGAACCAATTTTGATATTTGTTTCAAGATATTTTAGTTTAGAATTGGTATAAATACTCCACTCTTGGAAGCATTGAGGGGGATTCCATCACTTGGCTGTAACATTGAAACTTGCAGAATAAAAGCGCTTGGAGAAATTTTTCGTGGCTTGACTGGATGAGGATTTAAAGCATAGGACTTGTTGCAGGATTCATGTGTTGGACAGCAATTCAATAAGTGTTTCTACCCTTTCTCTGAAATTTTATATCAGTCTATAATATCATCATATCCATTTTTGAATAATTTGCATAAGAGATTGAAACAGAATTTTCTTAATTGTACTCTGTTTCCAAATGTTATTATTTTTTATGTTTTCCTCTAAATTAGTTATAAGCATGAATTCTTAAATGCTCTTGCTTTACTAATTTAAACACTGTTGGTTACTATAACAAAGGATTCTTCATTGCTCTTTGTTTGTAGTCATTTCATTTCTTTCTTTTGGACATGGTGAAAGACTCTTAGTTGCCTTTCATCCCTTCAAATTCATCCCATCCACTTTAAATTTTAAGGATTGTTCTCTGTCTAGCTATCTTGCCCTGTAATACCATCTTGTGCTTAGAATAGAAATCCAGTAAAGCCATCCTTTGACTCCATAGCCCAATGGACTGAAAGCTCTCAATCTTGCCCTTAGTTTGTGGATTCCACCATTTTCCCAAAACAAACTCTTGAATCTATAACTAGCCTAAAACCTTCCAAGAAAAAAGATAAATCATAAAGAGAGAGCCCTCTCTGGATGCAGAGTGGCTAGATTCTGCATCTAAAAGGTTGGTTTGTGGTTACCTCGGGTATACTTTCCTCTTACACAACTTCTAGGAAAACCTGAGTGATAACACATACCACTAACTAATTCTTTTAATTCTTTTTCAATCTTTTGAAGTTCTATACAGTTTGATTGTTTTTTCTAGATCTGCCATTATTTTACTTTAGATCAAAGATTCCTCATTTTTCCAATCAATTTATCCGATGAAGAAACACCAGTTGAAGGACTGCTAGCCATCCAAGCATCGCGAATCATGCTATTGAATGACTCATCTTCTAGCCAAATCCTTTTGAACTTAAAAGGATAGCTTTTCTGCAAATTATGTTCCATCCATTGCAGAGATATCGGCCGATGGTCATAAATGAAAAAAGGGAGGGTATGAGAGCTTGGAATGCCAAATTTCTCTAGAAGATTTTCATGCATGATGAATCTATCTAGCCTTTTAGCAATATAGGCCTCCCTCGACCTTCCATTGTCCCACGTGGGAGATAAAGATTTTGGGCAAATGTCTACAAAGTTGTATTGTAGCAATGCTTCTCTGATTTTCTCCCCAATTGAGTTAGCATTTTTCCAATTCCCCCAAACTTCATCCAGTCCCAAAGTGCAATTTAGATCTCCAGCGATGAGAAGCGTTTCAATCTCCATAATACCGGAGGCAATAAAAAAGTTCCAATAGGAAGCTCTTTCTTTGTAGGGAGCATAAACATTTAGTATGTGGATATTGTTAGCACATCCTCCATATTTAGCAATAATCAAGATTCCCCCAAGGCATCGGAATGTTCTTGTGGAGATCCATCTCAGATCCCATAGCACTGCTAATCCTCCGAAGAGACTAGCTGCCTTCGTTGCCACAATATACCAAGATGGAAGCATACGCCTGAAGAACGAGATAGTATCCTGTCTGTCGTGCATGGTTTCCTGTATTAAAATCATCCTGTATGGAGAAGAAAAAAATAAATCTTTTAGAGCTAGAAACTTGGGGTCAGCTCCAAGACCCCTTATGTCGATAGAAAGTATGTTCATCATTGGATACTCTTCTTGGGAAAATCTGCTCTAAGAGGCCCGGATTCAGTATAATTAGAAACAGGTATATCAACAAGGGAGGATTCCTAATATTTCAAACTTTGAATGCCTTTTCAACCCCTAAAGTGTCTACTGCCCCTGTTATGTTTACAGCGAACATTGATATTCTTCATCGAATTAGGACTGATGACAGGAGAAGAAGATTCTCGGGGTTTATGGATAGTCAGGGGAGCAAACGAAGAGGATCCCTCTATAGAAGCATGTCAAGATCACTGCCAATAGAGATAGAAGGACATGGGAAAGGTGAGGCAGTGGGGGAAGCGGTGGTCATGGGGGCTTTACCCTTGGAGGCAGAGTGATTCGGCGTATAATGAATGGAGGGAGTTGGAGAAACTTTAATAGGGGAGCGACCATATCTGACAGGCGACGAGGAGGACGAGGGGATAATATGAATGTCATTCTCATGTAGGGATGGGCAGCATTCTTTGGGCACCAGAGAGGGTGAAATGACAGGTACACCTTGGGATGGTTCGAGAGGAGGAGGTAGGGGTGAAAAGATAGGACCACTCACAGCGTTTAGATTTCCCATGGAATTCGACCTCATTAAAGTTAAGGATGAATATTTTTGATTCCTGGGCGAGAGGAAAGGCTGGTTGACCAGGTCCCCCAAAAGTTTCCCGGAATTCGGAAATTTGTGATAACAAGATGGAGAGAGAATTTTTGCTAAAGGAGATACATAATTGAAGTTGCATTTTTTTCCGTCCTCGCTATGGGGAGATGAAGCCATGACTTGAGAGTTTTAATTCACCTTATAAACTTTTTTCCATGCCTTTCCTTGCGGCATCCGAGGACATTTGTCTTTTAGGTGTCCCTTTTTGTGACACATGGAGCACCTAAAAGGAATGCCCCAGTAGTCAAGCCTTTGACAGGAAAATAAATTACCCCAAAGCAGATCAATGTGGTTGGGAAAACCACCTCTATAGTCTTTCTCAATCAGTATCCAGGCAACCCTTTTGTCTTTAGCACCTAGACATCTGGGGTCAACGTAAACAAATTTTCCGATAGCATTTCCAATGGAGGAAAGAGATTCCTTCATCCACAGTTCTATAGGCAGAGCAGGTAATTTGACCCAAATGAAATTGTTCTGAGGGGTGTTATTGAGAGGGTCAAAACCTATATACCATTTCTGGAGGGCCAAGAAACTCCGCCCGTGCACCCTCGGGATTTCCCAAATGATATTAAGGTCTTTAACTTTCAAAAAATGGAAGCTGTACTAGTCTCTCATCAGAAGGACAATGGTAGGCGTGTACCCAATGAGAGGGCGCCATCGAGCTCCAAGCCATTTTCTAATTTGGTCATCATCCATGTCCGGAAAGTGCCACTTTCCAATTAGGGCACGAGATTGCAAGCTAGAAATACGGTCTGCCAGCTTGACACCATCCAAACAAATAGCAGAGGGGGAGGATGTGATTTTAGCAGGTCGATGATTGAGTTTTCGACGGGGGGCAGAGAGAATCAGCATTCAGATCTGAAACAAGTTGGGAAGATTGGAGGTGCTCTGCCAACTTGGAATGCCAATCGGATGCTTTAACAGTGCCAAAATGAATAGCTTCAGCTTCCATTGCCGCTTTTACAAGATCCGATGTGTCGGATTCCACGTGAATAATGTCCATTTCAGATTAAGTAAAAGTCCAACAACCAAAAGGACGATAGGACAGGGAAATAAAAGAGACACGAGTCAAAGCAGGGCAAATAAATCCATTATCAGAATGATAGCCACCTCGGGATATCAATTGTTATCAGAATTTGAAAAAAGGTGACACAGAACCCCGACAGTGCAAGTCAAATACCGAGGAGATAGTACCAAAAAGGACTAGAGATCTCCAGGTATTAATAGAAAGAGGAAAGGATTTGAGGAAAAGGACTAAAAATAGTCAATAAAAGATCAAGTTCGGTTGACCAGGAAGTCCTTAGGCGCAGAGGGATAGGCAGCAAAAGGAAATTACGGCCTATAGAGGATGGAAAATTGAAAAGTCAATTAAATGCAATCCTCGCCGAAGCGCCGGAATTGAGTCGGAGCCAAAACGCCCGGCGACAGAAAAACTAGTAGAGTCTCAAACAGGAGAAACATATAGTTTCATGAGGATGCACCTGGGCACACATTACAGCGGCAACAAATTTTGTATATGCACCACCAAGGGCCTATCTTCAACCGAATATCAGTGCATGGTTTGTACACACAATAAAATCTTTTCTGAATTTTTTCAATGACAACAATAACCATTCAGAAGAGATACACCAGGACATGGAAGGCGATAGTAGTTCAAACCTTCCGCTAAATACTATTACCAAGATAAAATCTCGTTATGATAACCCAAAAACATGAAAAATAACCCAAAATACCAGGAAAGGAGTATATTGAAACGAAATTAAATCACTGCTTACATTCTTCTGCACTATCAATAAACTCTGGATTTTGTATTGTTCCAAAGTCATGTATTGAAGACATTTTACTCTAAATATTTGTGTAAAATAGCCAAGCACTTGCATTTTATTTTGAAAGTATGTGAGATGGAACTCTATCATAGATTGAATTCAGTGGTATAACTATTTTATACAGAAATTGTGACTTGACTTTCACATCAATTTTTTCGATTTGTTAGCATTTCTCACACCAAATTGGACAAATGAGCATTAAATGAGTAGGGGTTGTATACCTGCCAAAAATTTAATGGTGGGAATACGAATACCTTGCTCATTTAATACCCATTGGTAAGCTACTTATTTTCAGCGGTGATAGCACGCAAACTTGCAGGAACCATTTTATCATTACTTTAATTTAGCAATGAGACAACTATCATTCAAAAATATCATATTAACTAGAATAATTTATGGCGTTGTCTACTAAGACATCAATTTATGATGGAAATTGATTCAGCACCATAAAAAAACCCTTAACACACCCAAAATCTTGAAGCTTAACAACTGTAACCCGTATTTCCAAGTTTTCCTCTAGATTTTTGTCAAAATCGAACCAAAATTTCCATTGTTTTCCAGGCAAAACTGGCTCCTCGTTACAGTATGCTATAATTTATGGCGTTGTCTATTGAGGCGTCAATTTCTCTTGGATGACCAAAAATCACTGGAATCCGGCAATTTCTTTTCACAAAAGTTGACACCATGAGTACTCGAATATTGTTTTTGATGGTGGAAATGGATTCAACACCATCAAAAACCCATGGGGCATCCAAAATCTCAAAGCTTTACAACTGTAACCTCGATTCCAAAATTTCCACTGAATTTTTATCAAAATCTTGTTGGAATTTCCATTGTTTTCTTTGCAAAAATGATGTCTTGTTAGACTATGCTATAATTTATGGCATTGTCTATCGAGGCATCAATTTTGCCACAACAACAAAAAAATCGCTAGAATCCAGCCTTTTTTTTTTTCAAAAATTTTGACAGTAGGAGTGTTTGAATTGTGTTTTTGATGGTGCAAATGGATTCAACACCTTCAAAAACTCTAGGAGCACCCAAAATCTTGAAGATAGACAACTATAACCTAGATTTCTAACCATATTTTTTGAAAATTGTGCCGGAATTTCCATTATTTTTTAGGAAAAAATGACACCTCATTAGACTATAATTTATGACATTATAAAGTAAAGATTTTCACTCATCCTAAATGCATTTTAATAATATTTTTACAAGTTATTAATATTTTTTATATTTATTGATAATCCATATGGTAAAGGTTTTTACTCATACCAAAAGTTTTTTTTGCTATTAACTTACCTTTTTACAAGTTATTAATTTGTGTTTTATAAATTCTTTACATATTTTTTAATTAAACAAAAATCATTTTAAATCATACTTGAAAAAACACCACTTAAAATTTATAAATCACCATATATTTATATAATAATCATTAATAAAAAAGATATATATTTTTATTAGTCATTCATAGGGTTTTCTTCATTTTTCCTGTGACAATAGAGTATATGCGGAATCACATATTGATATTTGCAAATAGAAGCCAAATACGGGCCAAAAACTCAAGTGTAGGGGCCCTCAAATACATAAAATGTTTTCCAATTTAGTTAAATAGGGGATTGACGCTAGTTGTTGTGTGCCCTCCCTTCCATGACTGCAAAACATGTGTGTCCCTCCACGTAATATGTAAGCCACATATCCACATGATGGAGACACCTGTCGTGGTGAGTGGGAAAGTTAATGTGGTGTTAATTGCGAAGGTTTAGGGTTTTTTGTTGGGTGTTTTCTAGAAGTGGTTCCAAACACAACATTATGTTGTTCGGGCCAATTTCTGGGCACTGAGTTGCCTCGTTAGTCATTTGACTTGCCTCTTCCTTCTTTCGACTTGAAAATCCGTCATTCTGCAACTGGAGGGATGTCGTTGTTTCTCCTGGTTCATGGGGGGTTTACCATTACGTCTATTATGGTTTTTGATTGTGTGCCTTGTTGAGTGTTTCCCCATGCCCGTGGCACAAAGTGGAAATGTATATTCAACTACAATGGAGCCTATGTGATATTTCATTTAGTTCGATGGTGGACATGCATGTTTTAGGCTCCAATTAGTTTTCATGAGCGTAAGTGGGAATTTTTCCAGTTTTATCCATGGTTTTTTTTTTTTAGCTTTTTGTAGATTGCTCAAGAACTAACTTTATCATCTCTCTATTACAGGTAATATCTGTCTCTGTTGAAGGTAAGCTATGGTGAGGTGTTGGGTTGTGATGAATGTCGCAACATTGATTGGGCATGGCAGTGGCTTCGTGGTTGGCTCTCTGGTAGGTTATCTTATCCTACCAACTACCACTGTCTGTGTTTATCAATGCATTCAATCTATCTCCTGGGAATGGTAGTCCATTATTTGGGTGTTTCAAAAATGTGTGTTGGGTGTTTTGAAAATGTACATTTTTGGATGTAAAAGTAGCTTAGGGTTTTAAAAATTATGCACAGTTGTTTGTAAATTTTAGTCTCCTTTTTTTTGTTGCTCAAGCAAGAAATGGACCTTCTATTCAAATTAAGCAGCAAGGAGGATACATAGTATACAAGATGTCCATTGTTTGACATACACCCTTAGTTTGAGAACTGAGCAACATGCTCAAGAACGCGTCTAAGGGCCCACAAAACAATAAAACCAACAAAGCCAAAGGGCGACCTCAAAAGTGAAAATGAGACCCTCGAGTCAACCCGATAGTGGAAAACATGCACGACATAATGGAGTCGTTGATCTGCATCCACGAAATCCAACGACTGAGAGGGAGATTAGGCGGAATAAAAGCACTAGGATTACCCGTCCGATGAGGGCGGTAATCAAAACAACCTAGAGACACGTGTAACATAGTCAGTGGAATCGAAGGCATATCCAAAAATCCGCTTATGGTATAGCTGATGCCCGATAACTAGGGACACTGTAGCAAAAACGTCGTTGTCCCACTAGCGAAACTGTCACGGTCTTCCTAGCACCACGTGTAACTCCTTTTGTGGCATCAAAGACATTTCGGTAAAACCACTTCAGGTAGAGTTGGCCCTCTGATAACCCTGGTAACTATTGAAAAACCACTCGATTCTGAAGAGAAGCTTCGAACCACTTTTTGGTTTAATGTTTTTTCTCCTTTTCCCATCAGTCCCCTGCAAGATCATAAACTTGGGCTGCCTGTTAGAAGTACCCTTGAATTCCATCCACTTAGATATCTTTCGGATGATTCCCCTTGGATTGATGATAAAGATCCTTGTCTTCGCGCGCCAGAGTGCTGCAGTCCTTTCTCAGTTGTCCATTCTGAGAAAACTCCCACAAACAACACTTGTTTTCTCATGCGCAAATCACCCCTTCATTGGCTAGCCTATCCACCACTCTATTGGCATCTCTGTGCACATGAACAAAGCTCAGAGTTCTAAGAGTTCTGAGATGAGATTGAACTCGATGAAAAGCTTGCGAGAGGCGCCAGTGGTTTGAAACCTTGTCTGGTGCTGTGCCAGTGCTTATCCTTTTGACCAAGTTAATCGTTAATTCCGAGTCTACCTTTATGATAGTGTTATGTAAATTGTAGTCTCTCAAAATTTCTAGGCCTTGCTCCATGGCCATGAGTTCAGCGATATTGTTGGTAGCCCTCCCCAAATGACTGTGAAAAATGATTTTGATATTTCCCTCTGCATCTCTAATGACTCCCCCGAAACCCGCATCCCTTGGGTTTCCTTTTCAGGCTCCATTTATGTTGAGTTTCAAGAAGCCATGGGGAGGGGGTTGCCAGAAAGCCTTGCCATCTGATCTGTGCCTTGCTTTCTTATGGGTGTCAAAAGGGTCCTAACATTTCAAGGATGTGAGTGTCCCTTGGACTCGGCGGTTTCTCTAGAGGATGCTTCAGAAATACATTAATTGTTTCTTTGAGCTGTTTTAGGATCTAAGCCATGATGCCTTGACCTAAACCGGATTTATTCTTGAAGATCCTGTTGTTGTGTTCTTTCCACACATCCCATATAAAAAAACCTGGAATCAGTGTCCAGGCTACATTCACTGTCTCACAGTCTGAAAAGT
Organism: Pinus taeda; assembly: GCA_000404065.3. NCBI lineage: Eukaryota > Viridiplantae > Streptophyta > Pinopsida > Pinales > Pinaceae > Pinus > Pinus taeda. The sequence goes on along the minus strand of APFE030648576.1, from coordinate 35,081 downwards.
CTCTTCTCCAATTCTTTAAAGTAGCAGTGATATCATCATCCTTCCTGAGTGTCTGGTTGAAGATGGAGGCTACCCAGTTCCCTATAGAGGAGGTGAACACACAAAGGTTAAGAATGTGATCCATGGTCTCCTCTTGCAAGCCACATAGATGGCATTTCAAAGGACCTGCAAAACCTCTTTTCCTAAGATTTTCCCAGGTCGGAATCTTTTTATGCGGAACTAGCCATATGAACATTTTGATCTTCATCCAATGAAGGTTGCTCCAGAGGTTTCACCACGTCTTGTCAGGATTTGGATGATCAAATCTAGTGATTATTCTTTTGGCTTCTTTGAGGTTGAAGTTGCCCTCATTGTTTCTACCACACCTTTGCAGGTCATTCGAGTTAGAAGTTAAAATTTGCCTTTTTTCTAGGATCTCTTCCGGGACTTTAGACTGGGCTTTCAAAGGGGTCTTTGCACTATATTCTGGTACCCTCCAGATTTTCCATTTCCTTTCCTCTCTTAACTGATCCCAAAAGTCACATACCCTTTTTAGACCTTTATTGAGCGTGTCACCTCTGATGATTTCTAGGCCTTCCCTATTGAGATTTTATTCCTGCTGCCAGTTGTCCTCCCAAAACCAGGCAAGATTCCCATTTCTTATCTCCCAGAAACTATGATTTTGAACTAAGGCTTTGTTTTCCCAAGCCTTATTCCAATATGAGAACGCCTAATGTGCCCTGACATCCAAATGTGGTCCTGTTCCTGCCAATCCATTGCATACTTTTGTTTCCATAGCTTGGTCCATGGGCTGTTCGTTTCCTTTAGCCATCTCCACCAAAGTTTTGCTCCCAAGACTTTTCTCAGGGTGTCTAGGGCGTGGAGACCTAAACCACCATGGGTTTTGGGTTTGCAAAGCTTCTCCCACTCTACCAGGGCCCATTTCTTTTTCTCTTCTCCTGTGCCCCAAAGAAAGTTTCTTTGAATATTCCTAATTTGTTGTAAAACTCCTTTTGGGGCAGGAAGGGTTGAAAACATATAAACTGGAATGGTTTGAAGAACATCCTTTGTTAGAATTAATCTTCCTGCTAAATTCAAAGATCTTCTAGTTCTGTTATTGACTTTGTCCTTCTGTTTATTCATATGACTCCCATACTTCCTTCTTCAGAGGTTTTTCAGTGAGGGGCATTCCCAGATATTTAGATGGAAGATTCTCTCTTTGAAATCCCAGAATTCTGGAGACATGTCTTTGGATGGAAATATCCATATTGAAAAAGAAAAATTTTGATTTTGTGAGGTTTACCTCCATGCCGGTGGCCATAGCAAAGTAATGCAGGATTTGTTTGAAGGCTTTGACTTCCTTGACTGTGGGTGTGCCTTGTAGCATAGTACCATCCACAAATTGTTGATGAGTCAAAGTGTCCCCATTCTGAGTGAGTTTTAACCCCTTGATTCTTCCTTCTTCCTTGACTGAGTTTATCATTCTACCCAATCCTTCCATCATGAGAATGAAGAGGAATGGGGAAAGAGGATCACCCTGCCTAAGGCCCCTTGAAGGCCTGAAGGTTCTTGATGGAGAGCCATTGAGAAGGATAGAGCAACTTGTCGTGATAACCAGGACCATAACCCACTTTATCTAGTTGTAGTCAAAGCCATAAGCTTTAAGAGTTTCCTTTATGTAAGGCTAGCTTAGCTTGTCATAAGCTTTTGCTATGTTCAGTTATATTATCATCCCTACTTGATTTTTGGTCTTGAGGGAGTGCACCACTTCGTGAGCTTGGATGATATTGTTGAGAATTTGTCTGCCTTCCACATATCTGATTTGCTCCTCTGACACAAGCGATGGAAGTAGAGGTTTGAGTCTGTTAGCAATAACTTTGGAAATGATTTTATACACCACATTGCATAAAATTATGGGTCTAAATCTTTCAGGTGTCATGGCTTTTTCATGTTTAGGGATTAATGCTATGAAAGATTCATTAATCAATCTAAGAACTATTCTAGATTTTCTCGAGTCCTTCACCACATCTAGAATGTCAAGTTTGACAATTTCCCAGCATGTTTTGAAGAAGTCTACATTGAATCCATCCGAGCCTGGAGCTTTCCCATTGTGCATCTCTTTGATGACTTCATTGACCTCTTCTTCCGTTACTGGCCTGTTGAGACTATGGTTGTCTTCCCTGGTCACCAATTTTGGAATGTTCTTTGTGAAGATTTTGATGAATTGAGATCTGTCTGTAATGTTTTCCTCAGCTATGCTTTGGAAATGTTGCACCAGAACCGATTCCCTTTCCTTGTGAGTATTTAAGTCTTTCCCTTGCGGATCTAAGAGTTTAGTGATCCTGTTATGAGCCCTGTGTTTCATGATGGACTTGTGAAAGAATCTATTATTTCTCTCCCCTTCCTTTATCCGTTTTATTCTAGATTTATGTCTCCAGAATATTTCTTCCTGCTGGCATCTATGGTCCCGTTCTTGCTACAAAAAGTCGCCTATCCTTTCCTTTCCTCTGTGAATCCTTCCGTGATGAGAATTTGATTAGCTTCTTGTAATTTTATTTCTACCTCTCTTTTGGCTTCAAAAATGTTGCCAAACTCATTTCTATTCCATTCTTTGAGCCTTTGTTTGATATATTTGAGTCTCTGATGCAGGAGGAACATTTTTGTGCCCTGGGTGGGCATGTCTTCCACCCACCAATTTCGAATATTAGAAATGAAGTTGGGGTGAGTGAGCCATGCATTTTCGAACCTAAAAGGTCTGTTTCTCAGGGTTCTAATAAAAGAAGCTTCCAACTAGACTGGCCAGTGGTCTGAGCCTCCGAAAGGAAGGATCCACGATGTCATAGAGTGACCAGAAAGAAGGAGATCCTCCGAGATTATGAATCTGTCTAATATCGATGCAACTTGGGTGGTTCCCCCTCTCCTGTTGTTCATCTCATGTTGTCTATGAAGTTCTGGAATGCCAGTGAGTCGCGTCCTAACATTCTGCTTCCCCCTTTTTTCTCAGAGAGGGATTTGTTCATATTGAAGTCCCCTCCCATAATCCAGGGGATAATAGAGTGTCTCTCTCTTAGCTCCTCTAGAGAGGTAAGGAGCTTTAGTTTTTCTTCTAGCATTTGAGGACCATATACATTTGTGATCAAGTAGCACTCTTTGTCTCCCAAAGGTTGTATTACCATTGAAAGGTGATTTCTAGTAGCTTCTACATCTATGATCTCAAATTTCTACGGATTCCATAGGGTAAGAATCCCCCCCACTATGTTGATTGCTTTGACTTCAAGGAACTCGTAATTGTAGAGCCATTTGTTGTGTAGTTCTCTGATCTTGTCTACTGAGCATTTTGTTTCTTGAATAAACACCACGTTTGGTTTTTCTCATTTTATTCTATTACAAAGATTTCTTTGTTTTCTCTTGCTACCCAACCCCCTAATGTTCCAGGATGTGAGCTTCATAATGATATATTTGCGAAAGAGTAGCTGGTAAGATCTTTCATCTTACCTGAATTAATCATGAGTTTCCCACATTCTAACAGGAGTTCTTTCTGTCTCCTTCTTCCTCTTTTCTTGCCTAGGTTTTTGGTGGAGTATCTAGATGTAATCTCTATTCGTCTGACCCCTTTATTCTCCTGGTTGCCATGGTTCCTTTTGACTCCCGCAGCCTTTGTTTGGGACCTTCGGAGGAATAGTTGTTGCACTCTATCAAACTCCTCTTGTGGTAAAGAATCTATCCCTTTGTTGGTTCCTTGTTCTAGAAAGTGTTCTAGTTCCAGGTTCTCCCTATGCAGAATCTCCTGTAGGTCTTGGTCCTTCGTTCCTCCTTCACTTGGGGTCATCTCCTGGTCCCTTCCAAGTCCTGTGGTGCTTAGTGGATTCTCCTTTAGTTCAGTATCTAGTCGTGTGATGTCCATGTTGTCCTCTTTTTCTTTTTCTGGAGTTTCCTCCAGATCCTTACTCTGTCCATTTTTTTCCTCCTCTTCTTCTAAAATCTCAAAACTATTGTGACTTGGTATCTTGTTCTCACTAAGTTTCTTTTTGTGCTTTTTCCCCCTCCTTTCCCCCTGCCTACCACTTTGGTGTACCCTTCAGGATATTTTCTAATGTTGCCTTTCAGTTTGTCCTCTCTTTTGTCTCGTGGGCATTCTCTAAAGAGGTGCCCATGTTCATGACATTTGCGGCATCTGAAAGGGATGTGTTCATAGTCAACCACCTAAACCCATTCCTCATCATACATTTCCAGGATGACTTCATCCGGGAGTGCCCCTAATAAGTCCATTTCTACACAGATGCGGGCAAAGGAGGTATATTTGCCTTGTAGAGTCGCCTCTGATATCTTTATAAAATGTCCTAATTTATTACCTATAGATTTTAAGGATTCCGGAAGCCAGTAATCTAAAGGTAAGGAATATAATCTAATCCATATCGGGACTGATGTGAACATTTCTTGCTCCAGCACAAAGTTCATTGTTCAAGGTCACATGTAAAGACCTGTGGTAGCATAGAAGTATGGTCCTCCTTCAAAAAAATTGTCTTTATCCTCCAGGTTTGTGAATACCACTGTAAAAAAAAACCCTTAGACTCAAGATGTATGTTTAGTTCTCCTTTTGGTTTCCACGTGTTTTTTATCCATGTGTATAGTGCTTTCTCCATGGACCAAATACCCATAAACTTGCATATGACCGCATAGGTTGCCATGTGATCTCTGTGCTCCTGTAGAGCCGGATCATTTAGGACCACGTGTGGTTTGCAGGGTCCCGTTATAGCTCTACCCTCCGTCCTCTGACCACTGTCACCCACTTTCATATCCTACCGAACCTCCTCGTGGGTCCCTTCCTTATCATGGGGTTTGTTGCTTTCTGTCTTTTGGGTTCCAGTAGTTTTTGTCTCATTCTCCGAAGGATTTTGGAGCTTGTTCCTACTCGTCCCTTTGCCTCTATTTGAAATTACGTTACTGTAGGAGGGAGTGGAGCTCCCTCCTCCTTGCTCCTCCATAGTTACCAGCTTGCTTCTGTCGCCCTTGTTTCAAACCCTAGTTTTTCCTCCGACTTCAACAATCCTCCATTAATGAGCATATATATTGATCAAAAAAGGTGAGCGGGCCTGCATTTGTAAATTATAGTCATATGCACTAGTATGGTTTAAAATAAAAATTGTCTCAGAGCTTCATTTTTAAAAACCCGTAAAGCTTCATTTTTTAATGTTTGTTTTAAAATCCTCATTGTTTTAAAATGTATGTATGTTTATTTTTAAATGTATGTTGCTTGACCTGTCTCAGAGCTTCTTGAGCCTTCTGTCTCAGAGCGTCAATGTAATCTCTGGGAGAATATGTTTGCTCAACCTGTATCTTTGGGTGTTTCAAAAATGTATGTTTTTGGATGTCAGTTTTTTTTGTGGATCTAAATTGCGAAGGATGTAAATTTTTGTGTGGATGTAAACTGTAAATTATTGTGTAATGGTTACATTTTTGTGGTGAATATCCCTATTGAATGGTTTTGAATCTGTAATAATTTCGACCACTACTATGATTTACGAATGAGGCCTACCCACATTTGTTATCTAAATCGTTCCTTACTAAGGTTGACAAAATTAGCTTACGATTTTTAAAATTATGCACATTTTTTTGTAGATTATATTTGTATGCACTGGTAGGGTTTTTTAAAAATGTTTGTTTTGATCATATGAATGATGGTTTTTTTGGGAAAACCTTTCCTGGGCCTGTCCATCCATGCATGTTGGCTAATTGTGCTTGATAAGGAGTTCCAAGGGAATCTCCTAAAGATGTATAGACATTTAGGCTACTAACAATTACAATTGTTTAAGCATGTGTTGTTTTCACTGGTTTTTGTATAATTGGGTTATCTCGTCGCAAATTTACCTACTAGTTGTTTATGATTTTGGCTGGGAGGCTTAGGTCTCCAATGTAACTTTGTACTTAATCAGTACCCACATTCTGACCACCGCAATTTAAGAGGTTTACACTGGTCAATTCAAATTTTTCCATTATCGTGGTGTATGACTACTTATGATTTCACTCATAATGAGACCAATAGTGAACAAGATGCACCCGAAAAATACAATGCAAGTGATAATATTTTGTAATTTTCATTTAGATAAGGATCAGATGCACCTGGAAAAATAATGTCATTTATGATATTTACAATAATTATTTTTGTGAGACTGAATAAATGCACAACTATAGTCATATGGCCTCAATAGGTGAATGTCTACAATGCTTATGTATATCAATAGGTGAATTTATGCGAGGTCTCCAATGTCTATCAATAAGTGAATTTGATTTGTCATTTCTCCATTTGATTCAGTTGTGCCAACCTTGCTTTCCACATGTATACAACATTTTGTTTATCGCTACCACCCATTGGAAATAACTTGGGTCTCTCATTGTTCTCGTCAACAGGAGGATCAAATTGATGAAGGAGGAACCTCAATTTTCAGACCTTGCCATCCCACCTACACTTGCTACAAACTTGTTTCACATACGTGTCTGAGGGTCATCTTTTTTCTCTAGTCTCTGAAACTGAGACTGCAAAAGAACTTATTTTAAAGGGAATCATGATCAAATGAGGGATTCTACTATATTCAATGCATTCAAAGATTTGCATATGATTTCCACATCTATATATTGAAATTACCTATTTCAATTTTTCTTTCCATATGCAATACTTATTTCACTATTTTACAATATGAAATGTGCACGCACACACACACAGACACAGATATATATATATATATATATATATATATATATATATATATATACTAACAACCAACAAGTAATTATTTGGTGTTTAGTTAAAAAACGAAACCTTTCATGTTTTAGTTCGTTGTAGTCGCAACAACAATATATAGGATTTTCCTTAGAAGTTTCTTTATGTGTTTGCGTTGAATTTTATGGTCCTTACCTTTACTAGGCATGTATTTAATAGGTAATACTTGTTAGGATGTTAATAAAATGATAAGAATGAAATCACTTCAATATTTTATTCACAGATTAAATATGACTTTGAGGGCACTTAACCACTCCAAATCTTAATTGTTTCTCTACTAAGATTTTTTTGTTTAGAAAGGAACACCTCTATTTACATTTAAGGCAAAGTTTCTTGTCACACTGTAAACATCTAGTATTTGGTGTAGGAGGGAACATCCTACATGGATGCATGAGAGAACATCCTATGTGCTACTGAAATACAAATGAATAGAAGAGAGAAAGATCATATAATCAATCATGTAAGAAGCAATTCCAATTTACAAATGAGATAGATTAGATTAGTATCTACATGAGTATCTATATTTTTTGAAACATTTTAATCTACACATGCTAAGATAGTAAGATGATATAACATTGGGAGAGAAGGACATTACAGTTTATTTTGATTACAATGTTGCGAACATTATGGAATAAACTGACCTAGGATTTAATCCAAAAAGGTCAGTTAACAAGCAACAAAGGAAATCCTTACAAAATCCACATCTTAATGTGGTTACACCAAAAACATATGACACCCCTATACTTGAAAGCCTCCAAAATCTTCATTGCCCAACCTCACTGAATTGCCTACTTGAGCCAAGTAGGTTGGCCTACCTAATAATGGTTGATTAGGATGTGTTGGATTGCTTACATATGATTGAGTACATTTTTCCCCTTGTAGCCATTGAGGAATTGAGTACCCATAACTCATACTTGTGCTATTAACCCCTACATTAATTGGAGGTGTCTGATAATCATACATTGGATTAACACCTACACTGGTAGGAATATAGCAAGTGTGAAAACCCCCATTTTGTTAGCGAGAGACTTGGATGTTTATGAGGTCTTGGAATAATGGTGTATTAATTGCAATATGGTCTAATGTGTTTGACATTATCTCAGTTTCATTGACTGTGTTTGCATCATTGTCAACCTTATCTATCATCCCTTGTTCTTTTTGAAACAATTGTTGAGCCTTTCTTGATTCCTTTTCCTGCCTTGCCTATTGTTTTTTAGGGTCCTTTTCTTGCTTTACTTTCTATCTTTCAAGCCTTGCCTCTACTCAATGTTGTTTTGCAACAATCCTTGTTGCCTTATTTTCCTTGGCTAAATCCTTCTTAATGAATAATAAGTTCTTCATAAACTTATTATTCATTATGAGGACATTTCAAAGATTATTAACACAGGTATTCCATAAATTTATCATTCATTATGAATTACAACTATGGAAATCTCGATTAAAAAAATTAAATCCTTCTTCTTTCTGTTTTAATTTCTGAATTTCAAGTTTTTTTTGTTCAGACTCGACTAATAGCTTTATATAGTCTTTTGAGGTGAGTAATTGTGAACTTTGGTCCAAATGAGAACTATCTGTTGTTCCTTGTCTTCTTTTCATTGATACTCTCTCTACTGGTAGCTTTAGGAACCGACCAAGTAACTGCTCCTTCCCTGACACCTTTTTCTCCTTGCTTGACACTTTCCTTTCAATATCTGGGACAATTGATTGAACTATATTGTTCTCTTCATCTGATTCCTCATTATGTACAATATCTTGTTGTACACAAAAAAATGAACAATTTCATCATTCAATTATGCTAGTTATGAAGGCATGTTCATGATTTATTCATTGGTTTTTGAGACATTATGCTTGTTCATATTCACCATGGCTTCTTCCATGCATAATGGTGGAGTTACTTGGCTTGGTAATATCAAATGGTCAATGTTGCTTCCTAGTGCAATACGAACAATCTAATTTTCAATGACATTCTCATTGTTAGTTGCATGATCAACAGAGTCACTAAGAATATCACATGCATAATTTGCATGTGCTTTAGTTGGTAGAACAACCTCTGTGTTACGATCAATTGGATCATGATTATACTGTGTTTCACTTAAATGTTCATCATGATCAGCATAGAAGTGTCTTTGAGAGAGGGAAATCATGTTATTAGCTGAAACTGCATTTTCCTATTCATCCACTTCTTCTTGTGCATCAACATGTGCTTAGAAATTCCCTTCTTCCTAATCATTTCCATCAAATCCTCACTACAAACAGTATCGTGCATAAGAGCATCATAATTCAGTGGCCAAATTCTAATCCTCCTAAATCCAACCTTGATATTTGATGGTGTGAGAGCCCTTTTAAAGGCTTTACTTGTAAGCTCAGCTAGCTCAAACCTTTTCACCTCAACCCTCCAATTATTTTCCATCCATGAAGATCGCTCTTGCCTGAAATAGTTCTTGAAAGGTCCAAACAAAATCACATCAAGGGGTTGCAATCTATGAGTGGTATGACAAGGTAGTGTTAATAGGTTGATGCCCAAATTGTTAGCCTCCTCAACTGTTTTCATAACAATGTGGCTTCCATGGCCACCTAAACATACTAGGTGTATATTTTCAAGTGACATGCCATCTGGTATAGATGTAGAAAAGTGAAAAATTCAATTCAAAAAGAAATTCCTTAGTCATCCATGCATGGGGATGTGCAGCCATGTATGCACTTGGTTCACAATTTTGTATATAGTTTTTAAGTTGAGTTTTACCTTTGAATAGATAAAATAATAAGATTGAAGCACTTATTGCATTGACACAACATAGAATTATTATCGATTCCCTGCTCTTAGGTAATATTTTCAGTACGTTTTGGTTCCCTCTTTTGGAAATTGTCTGGATGCCACAATTCATTCCTTCCTATAAACTTGTTTGATCATAGTTCCATATGTGGTCTGTAGCATAAGAGTGTTTCCTATATGCACTAGAATGAGTGTCATATAACTTAGACACAATTGTAGGGCGTAGATTTAAAACTTTGTCTCTTTTAAGTCCCTCAAATGTACGTAATGCAAGGTTTGGATGCCTTTTTTAAATCCAAACCACCAAGATTTATCAGAAAACCCATCTCTGAATATGTTTGGCCTCCCCTGACAGATTTGGGCAACTGTGGATTTTAGTTGTATCAACTCTATCCCATGTCCCAATTGCATCATCTCCTTACACCGCCGAACCACCTCATCCTCCTCGTCTTCAATCATAACTGTAAGAGGCTCTCTACGTTTTGTATGAGTGAGCCCATTTATTCAATAATGTATTGAAGAGGGAAAAATACCATGTTTTTTGGCAGATGCTCAAACTAAATATGCATTAAAATTTGTATCATGAATTACAACTAAGATGTCTTCTTTTATCCATCCTCTTATAGTGCTATTATTCTTAATTGAACTTGCACCTTGAACTGTGGTTGATGGTGGCTCTATGGTTGATGGTGGAACAATATCATCTTCCGTCACATGGTAATCCTCAACAACATCGTTGGGATCATAGTTGACATTCACATGATCCATCATGTCCTCTTCTATAGGCAACTCCCATACCAACCACGATTTACAATTGTTCACTGAGTTTTGTGATTCGAAGGAAAAGGGATAGAGCTAGAATCCTTTGCTACCTGTCAATATTTTTTTTTCATTTTCTATTTATTTCCATACGAAGGTGAATGCATGAAGCATTCAGGAAAAAAAATCTAAAATTAAAGGAAATTGATTCTTCTGACTGCTCTTCCGTGGAGGGATCGCAAGAGAAAAGGTTCTACAGTATCCCTTCGACAGATTTTATCCGTTGTTTGTTAAAAGCCTTTCATTTCTTCATTTTTAAGGGAAGAGGTATTTATCTACAATTTTTATTTTCTTGTTGTTTCTTGTGGCACAATGTTCAGTCGTCAACTTCAGAAAAGACGTCAAGTTTTAAGTTGTTTTTGCCATTATGACTGTTACCACTAACTACAGTTTGAAATTTAAATTTTTTTGTTTTGTTTTTGTTGAAGATCTATGGTTCATTAGAAAATCAGAGAAACTGTAGGTGTTCAACGAGATGGGCAAAGCCAGCTAGTTGAGAAGAATTTCACGGTCAGACAATCGTGGAGCTGCGAAGGCTTATTCTTCCACGGGCAAAGATAAAGATGACAAAAATTCCATGTCTGGAAAAGATGAAACAATATCCAAATTGCTGGAGGAACTCATGGCAGCAGTGCACGCCCTCAGGCAACACAGATATTTGCTCCCCCCTCTCCTCCTCTGCACCAGGAAAACTCGCCTCCCCCCAAGTCATCGCTTAGACATTATCTCCATACGTGCAGCAGGCGGGGGCGAGGGATGACATCAATGGCTCCGCCCTGCGATTTTAGGCTCCATTCTGTAATTTCTTAGCAGCGTCCTGGCCCTGTCCTCATTGTTGTGTGTGGAGCATGATTGTTTAGAGGTCTTTGTTTCAACCGGATGTATACCCCAGGAAGTTTTGTACACCCCTCCACGCGGGGGGGCGCGGGGGGG
>APFE030648576.1:0-15021 GCA_000404065.3 Pinus taeda | reverse complement strand
GGCGGCGATATTGATGTGTATTCCGTGTGTGAGCGAGAAACAGAGAGGTGAGACTGTGAGAGAAAACAGAGGATATTACAGCGGCTTTGCTGTAGGTTGTGTCTCTTCATTTTGCTGGATAATAGAAAGGAAGGACTGGCTGTTCGAGGTGGGCGTAGCCCAAACTGGGTGAACCACGTATATCTGTGTCTCTCTTGTTTTGTGTGTTTTCTGTGTTTATATTTCTACAATATTTTATGTGTTCCATTGCTCCGTAATATATAATTTTCTAACACTCATGCTACCCAATTCAGGTTCCAAATTCGTCTGAATAGACCCATTATAACTGCCAATGTGACCATCGTCTTCACCGAAAAAGATGAGCTGAACAGTGAACAAGCGAGAAATTCTGAAGAGCACTCACAGGAGGTGAGAATTCTAGAAATGGGAAGGGGTCATGAGAAAAACTCAAAGGATGATGGCCAGGGCGTCAGTCATAGCAGAATGCATGGAGGCGAAGCGTAGGCATGCGACATTTAGCAGGCTGGTGGCAGCTTTGCAGGCGCTTCTTTGATGATGGGGTTTGCTGGTAGCTCAAGCGGCACCCAGCATGCAGGGGGGCCTATAGGTGGTGTTGAGAAGGGCGATGTGGAGGAGAAAAATGAAGAATGGGACCAGTATGCTTGCCTCGTGGTCGAGGAGACACCTGAGGAGGATGACAACAAATGACGCCACGTGGCATCCGTGACCACCCACGAGCCAGATCTACCTTCTTCAAATCACGGGTTGGTCCAGTCGTTTGATGTTTTTGCCGTTTGTTTGTCTGATCAATGGTTTTGTTGTTCTGTTGTCAAGCCCAGTGGTGCTGAGTTGTATCTTTTTTTGGGTTCCAAGTTCGAAGTCTAGGTGTCGAAGTTCAGGGTTATATGTTAGCTATTTTTGCAATGTCAAGCTAGTTTCCCCAATCTGGGCAGTTTCGGCTGTTTTGATGAACTCTAGAAACAGAGGTTGAGGCGGGGCCTCGGTGTAATTATATTTTTTGCTTTATTAATAGAATTAGTCTTACATAGAAAAAAAAAAAAAACTAGATGGTCAACATACCCGGTTTCCCACTGGGCAGGTTGAGATCATTTGGTTGTCTGGGCTGATCATGTAATATCTTTTGCATAATAGAAGGAAACACATACAACTTATATATTTTTTTAATTATATATATATATATATATATATATATATATATATATATATATAGAGAGAGAGAGAGAGAGAAGAGAGAGAGAGAGAGAGAGAGAGAGATTATTTCGATGACCAGAAGGAAAAATAATTAAAAGTAAAATAATTTAGAGATGTGTAAATCATTTAATTTTTAATATAAATTAATATGTTGGATTCAAAATTTATTATTAATAAATAAAACAATTCAATGTATGTAATAAATGAAATAGTTTAGTATGAAAGGTTAAATAATATTGACACATATTTAAAAATATTTTAATAAAAGAATAATATTTTAATATGGACAATGTGGTTTATAAATGAAATATGTCATTGTCCATATTAAGTAAAATATTTCTATTTCTTTCTCCTTTTCTTTATTTCCTTCTTTTCAGAATAAAAAACATAATATTGATATTTCATAAGAAATCAAAAAGTACAATCCCTTGGTTGCATAACATCTCACTTGATAACTTAAAAAATTAGGCTATGAAAAAATCTCAGATATATCTTAGACTTTAAACATATCTTGAAACTTAACTAAATCCTATTTGAATATGATAAAACAGATTAAAAGACAAAACATACATCGCATTACCATTGTACACCTCTGAAATGGAAACTAACCCATCATCTAATAGCAGAGCTTCCTTGGATAACATATCCACCATTGTATTATTTTCCCTAAATGTATGAAGAACTTGCACATCATCATATTGCTCTTGTAGCTGGAGGATTTTCCTTTGCCACGATTCTAAATGAAGGAGCCTTATGTCAGCTCCTCCATTGAACCAATCAACAAGGAATTTTGAATCCCCATACAATCTCAATACTTTTACCTACTTCCAAAGGGAAATCCTCATGACACATCAGCAAGGAGTTCAACTATAGAATTTATGTCTAGCCCAATACCTAGTTTGCACTTAAAAGTCAGATTTTGGGAGAAGCAAATGAATATACACGTACCATGAACATCCTTATGACTAGCTCCATCAAAGTATCCCAATACTATACCAGTTTCCAGCTCCATGTCTATGTTAAGCCCAATCTTCTTCCCTTTCAACAGTTTCACTTGCTCAAGATAAGATGATCTTGCATTATGAGCAATATTTTCAAAGCAAACCACATAGTCTTCAAACAGAAAGTAGTTTTTCCTTAGCCAAATTTCAAACAAACTTCCATTCCACCAAGCATGAAGGTTAAAACAAGAGAAAAATGCCTTTCAAATGGAAATTACAAACGGACAATGAATAAATAAATAAGCAATAGACTCCTCATTCAACTGACATAGAACACAAATTCCAAGACCTACCCATCTTCACTTAACAAGAATATCCGAAGTCAACATTTTTCTTTCAATAACAACCAAAGGAACAACTTGCATTTAAGGGGTCCTTGTCCCTTCCATACTAATCTAAGCCACCATTTTGAAGAAGCAAGAGGATTGTCTTGAATTAGTGCATCATATCTAGATCTAGCTTTTATAATTCCACTTTGTTTATTCTTACACCACCTAATGATGTCTTCCTCCTCTTGGTTAATTACAACACCAACTTTACCAAAATTCAATACAAAAGAGCTCCATTCATTTGCATAATACATGAGAAAGGTCTTAATCTTGATTTGATAGTCATTCTTGACTATTTGAAGTTGTGTTTACCTACCTAGCAACACCAATCATAATAATATAACTTGAATGATTTAAAAACTCCACTAGCCTATTAGAGACTTTATGGAAAGCCTTGCATCCTAATTGCATATCACGGCCAAGAATAACTTTAGCTCCTTTCCCAATCTTCCACAAAATCCATTTCTCCAAATCTTGTAGACCACTTACCAAATTCCTCCAAATAATAGAACTTTCCCTAGTCACTTTTGGCTCTTTCCTAAGTTAATCTACAACCATAATGGATTTCAAATATCTCACCCCCATTACTAGACTCCACAAAAAATATTTTAATGTCAACTATACATATATGTATATATTATATAAAGAAAAAAAAAAAAATTCTTATTGGTAAACATTTCAATAGTCTCACTATTTTGGCATTTTGGCCAAGGTATATTTTTTTATTATATTTATCGAAAATCTAGTACAAATTTGTTGGATTGGAAATTTAAGTTGTGTATTCTACACAATCCAACTGCTCAATGAGACTTTCAAGGTGTTGTATCCATTTATGCATTCAAAAATGCAATTTAAACAATGAAAAGTTACACATGGTATGTGTGTGTGTGTGTGTGTATATGATAGTATGTAATATATAATATTATATATATATATATATATATATATAATATAATATATATATATATATATAGAAGAGAGAGAGAGAGAGAGAGAGAGAGAGAGAGAGAGATCCACAAATTTATCAAGTGTCCAGAGGGATTTTAGGTGCAAACCTTTTTCAAGTTTTTCCACTCTAGAAGAAGTTTGTAGATCAAGAGATTCGATCCATCTCATGCTTGGTAGATCTGTGATTAAGATGGATCTATATTGGTATTGTATATATTCTAACTCTTAGTAATATTATTTATATTTATATAAGTTTCACATATCTATATATAGAAATATTCTTATTTTCTATTTTATTAAAATTATGATAATGCATATCATTTTTGTTGTGAAGTTCAAGTTTGTATTTCCTGCCAACAGTGGGTTATAGTTTAGATTTGTTGCAGTCTACCATTGGACAGCCTTGACCAAATACAAAAATTCAAACTTTTCAAAATAGTTTTAGTCGAAAATCTAACGATGTCAACTAAATCTATAAGTCTAAAACAATAGTTGGACCTTAAGAAAGAGTAGGTGGGCCTCAAGGGCATGTATGAAACTAATACATACAAAAATGATGAATAAAAACTAACAAATTAATAGAAAAAACCACCAAGAGGTGTGATAAGGGTCAGTGGCTTCTACTTGGATGGGTTCCTTCTTGTCGCAAGGAGAGCAACCTAGTTCTGAAGGGAGGCTCATGTTTCTTTCAATATGCCCAAGACTTTTGTCCATGGTTGTGAATTTTCTTTGCATATGATCCATGGAGAGCATCATGTCTTCTCTAGTGACATTTTTAATTAAGGAGAACCATGCTAGGAAGGTTTAAGGTGCCAATAGATGTTCATAGTATACATATATTGGTTGCATCTACCCTTGGTATGACCTACATTAGGTACCCACTCTGTAGCTTAGCCAACACTTCAAAGTCAGTAAGGGTGCATTGTTTGTTTCCCAAATCATGTTCCACTTAGGTCAGTTCATCTTGAATGGGTTATGGGGTTAGTTTCCAAAACCTAGTCGCTAAGATTTAGCTTGCAAATAGGCCTAGATTCATCGACGCTCCTAGTAATACATTGCACCCTAGTAAACCCCTGCTCATTGACATGCATAGCTTATTGCTTAAGCTAAGAATGGGAGGCCATGAAAGTGGTATCCGAGAATGATGAGGGGGCTAGCAAGTCCACACTCAAGGTAAAGCTTGACGCAAATTCCGTTGGAGAGACTTACATAGCACACGGAAACAAACACAATAATAGTGAAAGGAAAACGACTGGGAGAATAGACCATAAACCTACAAAAGGAAATTTGAACTTGCTTCACAAATAGCATGATGAGTGGAATGAGGGGGGAATGAGTCTACAATCTCAGTTGTTTTTGTCTGTGTCTAGACTATGAAGGAGTAGGTGCCAACCATGAGCAAGAGAGACACTAGTAAACCATAATGGATGGCCGACAATGGTAGTTTGCGAACCTCGATTCTCTACTAGAGAAGACATAGGTCCAAACTTTCCATAGAGCGCCTAGCCATAACACTATAGTCCTTGAATCCTTTTGCCTAATATAAGGACCATGGAGTTGAGGAGGAGTGTTTTTCTGAAATGTTGTCTGAGTGTTGAGAACAATCTAGAGACCACCCTATAAAAAACATGCAATTAAGACGTAGAGCAGAGTGCCAGAGCAAAATGCTTTGGTGCACCTTAGAGTGAAGACCAAATTCGTTAGGTTGAGAGACATGATAGACCTCACGAGTGAGATGAGCACCATGGCAGATATGAATCATATGAGACGATTGAGCAACACATGGAGTAGTGAGTGGTGGAGTGACGACAGACTCTTAACGTTTGAATTGACTTCTGAGCTCATTGCATGGCTTTTAAAACATCAAGTGGGGCATGTTGCCACACCCCCTAGGCATGTGTCTCGATGGAATGGCAAAAGCCTACCCCCACCTCCTCGCATGTCTACTACTCCATTCAAGCACTAATAATAAATAGAGTTATACCTAACCATTTAGGGAGTCAGTGGACTAATAATACATATAGTTACTTCTATATGAACTTGGCATTTTTCTTTAATATGTGTTATAATTTTTTAAATATAATATACATAGCATTGATTTTATACATGGAGAAAAAAACAAACACTTGAAAAAAAATTTATTGTAAACAATATTTTTTTATATATTTATTAATTAAATTTAAATTTCAAAATTGCTTATAAATATTTTTAATTAACATTTAAATATACAAAATTAGTATGATTGGTTTTCAAAACCAAATCTTAAATCTTTAAATCACCACTTGTATCTCAAATTTCCAATAAACCCCTTCAATAGAGTCCAACCACATTAATGGATCTATACACTAAGTGTCACATAATTGTGTCCCCTCATTCAAGTCTTTCTCGTATAAATCTTATGAACCTGAAAATGAACCACGTTAATTGGTTCGAAAATTCACCTAATCCTATCACATTAATTGATTAGAAAAGTCACCTAATCCTACAAATGTGATGAATCCAAAAAACCAATTTCTACACTATAAATCACAAAACTCTTAAATCTAACCTATAAATCTTGTACATCTAAAAAAATCTACTAAAAGATGCGGGAGTTGTCTATAATGCGACTTTTTGGAGATTCCGGTGACGGAATCCGGCGGAAGAAATGAGGTTAAATCTTGATTTTTAGCAGTAAAAAAGGTTTTTTAACTGCATATTTGGATTCAGCGCCCTGAAAAACCCCTGGGAGCCTCTGATTGTGCAGAAACTAGCTATCAAACTAGGGATTCCAATGAATTGCTGCCGGATTTTGACCGGAAAGACTTTCAAAAAGTCGCGTTATAGACAACTATTGAAAACGAGCAATAATGGCTAAGTCGTCATTAATTTTGGTGTCAATTTGTCAGCGGACAATGAAGATGTTACACGTCAAATCGCAGAGAAACAAAGAATTCGCGCTGTTTCAATCTCTTCGTTACCGTCAGCGTGGCCCACGGAGCAGGAATTCCGTGCGCAGGAATCCAAAATTAGATCCCTTTGTATAATTTTGGCAAGAAACCTAACCTTTCGGATCCGAAAAACCGTTCCCAAAAAGTGAGGAATCGGCCATTGAAGAGCGGCCAGCCGCCTTATGCACTGGAGCTTTGGCCAAGCTCTGACTGCAACATCTATAGTATTATCATTATATCTATCATTGTTTTTATTGCTCCAGATTTCAGCTCAGTGGAAACTGTTAAAGAAATCGAAATGCAGTCAGAAGGAACTGAGATCGCAACTAACTTCATAAGTGACTTCGCTCCCGCGGAGGTTGTTACACATGTAGATGAGAATTTGGGGAATTCGTCATATCCAGAGCCTGGCCTAAAAGCGTGGGTGCAGAAAACTTTGTGGCATGGAGGTTCCAATTATGATGCTTGGTGTAATGCTGCTGCTGGTCAGGTATAATCAAATTATCGCTTCATGGCAAATCTTATTTGACTTATGGTCGGTTTAACTGTGGTTTATGTGGGAGTCCATGGGATTCCACACTTTGAACTATAGCTAGAACGATTCGTTGGGTATCAGAATTGATAAGATATAAACTTTGTATATATTGAGTTGTAGGTTGGCCAGGTGATCCTCTCCATGCCTTATTCCTACTCACAGATGGGCTTTGGATTGGGAATTTTCTTCCATCTGTTGTATACTGTAGTAGGGATCTGGACTTGCTACATGCTTTCATGCCTCTATTTGGAGTACCGAGCTCGTAAGGAAAAAGAAGGTGTCAACTTCAAGAAGCATATTATCCAGGTCTGAAATCTTCTTGTCTTTGTTTAGTTTTTACTGACAGTATAATAGAAAGAAATCAGAATTGCCAACACCCACAAAATTATTCGTCTATTCCTTTTGCATCAAGATACACCACATTAAGATAATGCATATGAGATTCAAGAGATTTTAAGCTAGGACATATTTTAAGTTAAGTAAATTTAATAGTCTAATCCAACAAACCAAATCTATCTATATGTTAGTGTAAGCGTTAATTCTAAGTCTCTCCATTAACGCTTAAGCGTTAATTCTAAGTCTCTTCATTAACGCTTACATTATAAAAATTAATACAATAATCATAAGTTACAACACAGATATTTGTCTTATAGTCTGGTATGGTCATCATGAACACACTCAATTTGGAATCTCGTAGACACCCTTTTTCTTTAGAACCACAACTTCGAGTTACCATTTAACCTCCATCATTGATGTACTTGAAAGACTGGCGTTTCTTGACTACTCAAAAATTCGTTTCAATAATGAACAACTCTATAAACACGCCTTCATCCTAGTGGTATGCATCGAAATACATATTTCTAGTTATATAGATAAGCTGTCTAGATACTAAGTATATCCAACAGTGAATCATACATTTGAACTTTCTTCACATACACACTTAGATAACTTGTAACAATTGGTCTTGAAACACCAAATAACAACAAGATTTATCAACTTCTAACAAATTTACATAAATAAATCAGTGATATGTTCTCTCAGCACCAAAGAACATCGGGAAGCACTGACTTGAATTATGACACTTTGTTCATTAATTGGTTCCACACCTTTTCCAGAAAAAAAATATATACAAATAACTGAAACATACATCACTGATAGATGTTTTAGAAAAGTATGAGAGACTCTATATTGAACTCATCATCACTGTCACAATCTGAGAAGTCCTCAATGTTGACCTCTGGCAAGTCTTCAAAAGTAGCTATGTTAGCTAATTCTTTTAATTTCCTGTTTAAGAGATCTTTGGAGAATAGTGTCATCTCAGCATGTGGGTTGTCCTCTGCTTCACTTGTTTCATCCTCTTTTTTTATGCTAAGAGTGTTGCTATCATTTAGATCAAGAAGAAAATTAACTTAAAGTGAAAATAACATTATCATAATTTGAAGTTAAATTGTTTAACAAAATAACATTAACATATTCATCTTCTATTTTCGTCCCAATTTCCTCTGACAACTTAATCCAACCAACCGACTAAATCTACCTCTACCTGTATACTATTAAATCTACCTCTACCTGTATACTATTGTAAGCATTAATGCTAAGTCAAATATTGTTGTATTCATGTATATTTATTAACGATGCATACAGTACCACGAGGTCATGGGCTACTTGGTTGCACCTTGGCTCAAGGGGGTCTGTCTCTTCTTCAACATTGTGACCCTGGGAGCTGTTGCAGTTGTACAAATTATTGCATGTGCAAGGTAAAATATTAGTGGTTTTTGCATTAGATTCAAGATTTTGGAATTTTTGGAAAATGTATGGATGTGAATGAAGTGAAGCCTTTGACTTTTGTCATGCCAAATCAGATTTTCCAAATCTGCAATTAGCATAACATTTAATGCTTAATTAAACAATTTTTTCTCAGTATCTGCATAATCTTCAACTTTTCTTGAAGGGAAAGATCTATATTGTAATCTTTTGAAGATATTTCTGCTGCTCTAAAATCTCTTTCTATTTTAGAAATGGTTTGTTTTAAGTTATACTTGTCTTGAAATATATATTATATTGGTGAAACGGCTGCAGCAATGCATATTATCTGAATTCGAATTACAACAAACGAGAGTGGGCGATCATATTTGGCGCCATATCTATGTTAAACGTTCTCCTTCCATCCTTCCATAATTTCCGAATATGGTCTATCATTGGAGTGCTGACTACAACATACACAGCCTGGTACATGGTCGTTGCGGGCCTTCTTCACGGCCAGGTTAAATCCGGTTCCTCGAAAATTTTATATGGTCAAATCGATTTAGATGTGACGGTTTAGAGTAAACTGTGAGAGGGTGAGTAAACTGTGAGAGGGAGAGGGTGAGTAAACTGTGAGAGGGTGTTTTAGTATTGTAAAAGTCATTGGTTTGAAATTTGTGGGTATTAAATATTAGTGTGGCCTAAATTAAATTAGGCTAAAATGTTTTTGGCAACTTAAATACCCTGAATCTAAGCTACTACAACTACAATGTTCTCAAAACTATGATCACCCTGGCAAACAAAAAGATATTTAAAGCAATACAATAAAAAGATAAATATAACCAAACAAATCTATTTTGGTATTTTTCATGAAACAGTATTCAAAGCGGTATCTTCTGAAATTTTATGCAGATAGCAAATGTCAAACATTCTGCCCCTGTATCCATGCAACTGTTTTTCACTGGGACTACCAACATACTGTTTGCATTTGGAGGCCATGCAACTACCATGTATGTAATTTAGTTTTGATGAAGGGATTTTTGGTTTTCAAGTTTGGGACAAAGTTTTATTCTAAAATAAAATACAATTTTGGGGAAAAATTCTCAATTTCTGCCATTGTTATCAGAGAGATTATGCATTCTATGTGGACCCCAAAGTCATATAAATATGTGTACCTAACAACAATGGGCTATGTGATGACAATTACTATGCCGCACTGTGTAATACTGTACTGGGCATTTGGAGACGAGCTTTTAACGCATTCCAACGCCTTCTCAGTGTTGCCTGCTTCTACCTTCAGAAGCATGGGCTTGGGTTTGATGATTGCACACCAGGTGAGAAGATATAATATGTAAATTGGTAATCACAGCTATGTTTATACAAACTAAAAGATTATAGTTTCTCGTTTTCATTATAATCTGTTAGTTTAGGAATGTGTTTTTTCCTTTATGGATAATGTTAGATTTGATATAGAATTTATGTGAAAATTGATTTACATTTACAATGTTGATCCATGATATCATTTATTTCAAAGATGATTCAATGATATTTTAAAATATATTGATGTTTTTGAGTACAGGCAATTGCCTTTGGGCTGTTTGTGATGCCACTGAACTTCATGTGGGAAAAATTGCTGCGCGTACATCAATCACATTATCTGGTCAGAGTCGTAGCGAGGCTCCCGGTGGGAATTTTGCTGTGGTTCTTGGCATTGATGTTTCCTTTCTTTGGGCCTCTTAACAGTATAATAGGCTCTTTCATTATGAGCTTCTCAGTTTGTATAATCCCATGTGCTTCTTATCTATTTGTCTTCAGGACAAAAACGGCCAGACAGGTATAATCTTGAATGCACTTCTCAACGATAAAATAAATTGTTTAAATTATAATATAAATTAAATTTGAACTGGGCTGGGGCATGTGCAGGATGCTGTCGAGAAGGGAGGAAAGTGGATGCCAAAATGGAAAGGGCTTTTGACCATAAATTTGGGCATTGTCATCCTCGTCGGAGTGCTGGGATTCGGTTTTGGGAGTTGGGCGAGCCTTTCCAACCTGGTTAAACAAGTCAATTCATTTGGAATTTTCGACAGGTGTTATCAATGCTCGCACAAGTAATTTTGTCACCGTAGGTCTGTACAGGGGAAGACCCAAACCCAAATTTATGTAAATTGTGTGTGGGACGGGGATTCAGGTTTGAGAATTAATAACAGTTGGGTAGTTTTTTTTAACCTATCTCATTAGGATAAGTCTATTGGGTTATTGGGTGGTTTTTGTAAGGATAAGTCTATTGTGTGTAGAATAGATATGGGTGTATTGTTAAGGTATTAGTGATGGGAAGGTGATTGGTTTGAAATTTGGAAAAAAATTAAACATGTTAAGGGCTGGTGTGGCAAAGCCGGATGCGACCTCTAGGTGATTTTGATCGTTTAAGTGTCTCTCGATTGTTAACCAAAAATTAAGATTATGGTCATCTCAAAACTCACACAATTTAACAAACAAAAACATGCTCATTAAAATAGGGTATCATAATTTTTTTTTTTTTTTTTTCCTCGAGAAAAAAACAATTTCTTTTCATTAATATTAAGGAAAAAAAAATACAAAAAATTAATGATCGGTTTCACTGTAATCATCATTTCCCGATAAAGATACCTTAAATTTTTGTAATTTTTATGCAAAATCACCCATTACCCCATCTATCATCTAATACCAAAATCTATAAGAGCATAACTATTTGTCTGTATTCCATACAGATATGTCCAAACGAAAAATTACAGCAGAGGATGGCCATCACCATTTTTGTGCTACATTGCCTTTCCAAAAAACAAAAACACGTCCCGAAGGAAAATAGCACTATAAAACAAAATATTGCATCATAAGAGAAAATTATGTTGCCAACATTTACCAAGGAATCTTTAACAAATGTTGCAAAGACGAACTTCCCAGGACCTTTAGATATGCCTAGAAGATCGGCAACCTGATCTTGCTCCTGGTAAAAATGCCCCAAAAAAAAATAAATGGAAAGTACTCACCAGATTTCGTATGCACCATATTCAGTTTGATAAAATAAGAGGATTAAACTGCGTATAATTCTGATCCAGTTAATGATGCCTTTTGTGTCACTATGAACATATAATATTTCCAAACCTAATTATTTTGTACAAATGAGAACTCTCCATAAAGTAATAATTTCTTTCCATATTATTTGTATCATATCCACACTCCACCAAAAATAATAATATATATTTAGTTTTAAAACCATAAAAACACCACACCCACATTTCCTCTGAAGACAAGCTCCATCCAAAAACCCTGCGAGAAGATCCTTTCCAATGTCCTTGTACCTGATCTCCCTCTTGTATATATACTTCTTTATCAACTTTATTTCTGAATAGTATGCTATTTTTTTATCACAACATCTCTGACAACAACCACTTTTTGGTCCAACAAAAAGGAATTCCTACTGCTCCAAATAGACCAAATAATATAGAATGGAAAGTTTCAATGGTCCTTTTGAATTTTGAACCATAAACATGCCTCTAAAGAATGATGGTCCCATATGGAAACGATGTTTAAAGCTTCCAGAACCCCATTCCAAACCGTCATAGGGAAAGGACAACACAACAATAGGTTGGTTCACTTCCTGAGTACCCCTCATGCACATAGGACAAATACATGGTCCAAAGAACCCCGAAGTTGTAGATTTTTCCAGGTGAACACACAATCATGTAGAGCAAACCAGCAGAAACATTTCAGTTTCTATAGAATCTCGCATTTCCATGTTGATTGGAACCACGAATAGTATTCAAATTCCTTCTTGGCCATAGGCAGTCTGCAATAGATTTCTCGAGCCACCGGTCGCCCTTTCTTATACAACCCATCCCAAACCATCCTATCATCTTGTTCAGAAATAGAGATACCAGCAGTACAAAACTATGCCCCATTCCACAGCGAGATTACCATGTAACCCCAACTCAACTTCCTTGAGCCATGAATGAAATATGGAGAAGTTATTGCGCATTTTATGAATTTGATTAAGATAGAAAATACCTTTGTCACAGAGGAAGTCAAGAAGAGGGACTGATAATGTGTGGTTCCCAGAAAAGCCCTTGACGGCATTTAAATCGATCTCGACCTGAGTGCCATCTCCTACATCCCAACGAAGAAAATTAAGCAACCATTGAATGTTTTTCATCACACTGCCCCAGATATAGGATGCACATGTTTTTCTTTTAGCACCATCCCTGATCCATATTGTGAAATCTTTCCCACTCATGTATTTTTCTATGATAATATGTGACAAGATGCAATTACCGACATAGCCATCAAAAGATTTTTTTATAATTAAAGCTCTGTTAAAGGGAAAAGTGTCCGATATGCCACCAACCACCATCAACAACCAGACGAGCTATAACTTTACATCTAACCAAGTGCATCTTCCCCATTTGATTATGTCCAAACCATAAGAACCTGTCCAAAATAGATTATCCCTTGTACAAGATCTCTATCAACAATATAAACAATATAAACAAATACATCCAGTAAACTGAAATGTTTTGCAGAACATACTTTATCAGTGTCATACAACCTGTTGAGATTTTCTGTTTAACTGAAATAGGCAGAAATCTCTGTAGGTGACAACAATAGGAAATCTGTTGCTGGATTATCTCCAGGTTGTTGGGAGCAAATTAATGCATCCTAAATTTGATGTGAGAGCAGTTAGATTCTCTCTACTATAAAATAGGTTGCCATACGGATAGCTGGGAGAGAGTGTGAGAGTTTCATTGATGTAATCTCCAAATTTTTGATTAATATATTCCTGATGCCTATGTTTGGTGGACGTAGCCCAGATTGGTTGGGTGAACCACGTTAATACTGTGTTATGTGACTGATTCTGTGTGTGTTTAATTTATGTTTCCTGTGCACCTGATCCAACAAATGATATCAGAGCTTGTTGGAGGTGAGGTGCTGGAGAAGCTGACTGGAGGGGCTGTGCGTGACTGATGATGCTGGCGGACTGAGCTGTATATTGCTGGAGCGCTGGAGGTGGAGCGCTCAGGAAGCTGATGCGTTTGCTGTACGGTTGATTGCTGCCTGCCTGCGTGCGTACCTGGTATTTAAATTTCTCGTGCATGGTATTTTAATCGCTGTTTTTATTGCTGTGGAGCGCTTGCTGTGGAAAAAAGTTAGTTTGAATTGCTGTGGAAGCATTTTACAGTCGATATTGTTGAGAGAGGTTATGTATGAGGTAATTCCTTACAACAGCGGTTTTGATTAGTTGAATGGTCAACCAAAACAGTCAAAAGTCTCAGCTGACAAGGAATAAAATTGATTTTCCGGTTCATTGTTAACGATTTACCATCTTTATTTACCATCTATTAAACGTTCTCCTTTAATTTCCGTGCGGGATTATTATGAGAAGTTGGGAACGGGGAATCAAAGTGTCATAACCCTTTTCTTCGATAATTTGCATACGTCATTATCATGAAGAGTGAATCCAAGTTTCTGGGTTGTAATTTAATGGAAGGATAATAGCACATGAGGAAAAGGAATTTGATAATGTTACATTACACCGATTTGGCAAGCATTTTCTTGAAGCTCATACATCAATAATATGTGTGAAATTATATCAATACCATAAGGGTTGTAATATGGTTTTTTTTTTCACAAATGTATATTTTGGTGGAGTGGGATTTGCACAAATAACCTGAAAGTGTTTTCTTTGTTTTTTAACAAAAAAAAAAATAAAGAAAATTAAAATAGGTGCAAAGGGCAGTTTTTTTTGTAAAGGCATAGGCAGTTTTTTGTGTAAAACAAAGGCATAGGCAATTTTTTAAATTGCTGGTTGGATATTTGGAGATTATTGTATTTTTTTTTGTTGATACAAATGGCGAAAAATCAAAGTGCCCGGTTTAAAATTGAGAAATTCAATGGCAAGAATAATTTTGAGATCTGGAAGGTGAAAATGCACGATCTGCTGGTTCAACAAGGTGTGGCGAAAGCACTGTTGGGGAAAAACAAAAGACCTGCTTCCATGACGGAGGATGAATGGGATGAGATGGATGCTAGAGCTTTGAGCGGAATTCGGTTATGTCTGGCGGACGATGTTTTGTTTAACATTGTGTCAGAGAAAACCGCTGCAGGCCTGTGGTCAAAGCTTGAGAAGCTCTACATGACAAAATCTTTGACAAATCGAATTCTCCTGAAACGGCAGCTTTACAGTTTGCGGATGAAAGAAGGTACCTCAATTGCTGATCACCTGAATGTTTTTAATACCTTGTTGGTGCAATTAAACAGTCTAGATGTAAAATTTGATTCAGAGGATAAGG
>APFE030648567.1:6227-160501 GCA_000404065.3 Pinus taeda | reverse complement strand
TTCAGAGCAGCGAGTGTTATCTCCACACCAGGTGGAAGGGGCCTCGCTTTCTTCATCGGCACAGGCAGTACGAGAGGGCAAGCAACCCATGATTGAGGATGAGGCAGTTCGCGAGGCACATGATGATTTCACTAGTCGTGATGCCCGCTCTCCCCCTTCAAATTTTTATGAGATTATCAGGCAGAGAGAGGAGGAGAACCTCGTGTTGCAGCAAAAGCTCCAAATGGCTTAATGGACCATCACTTATCTAGAACAACGCACCAAACAATTAGAAGAAGAAAAAGAACTTGATGAGCTATGGAGGATCCGCAGTGATCGAACTTTGAACCGTAGGAGGCCCGGTGATCCATTGCGTGCTGATCGGGAGTCCATGCTTATCACTGTAAATGCACATTTGGAGAGATTGTTAGAAAAGGCAAATCGTGACAAAGAGCTGCTACGCAACATGAAAACACACTATTGGGCAAGATTGCATGTTAGCAAGGCTAGAATGAAAATTCTCCAACGAAAGCTGTCAGAGGCCCGGAAGAAGAAGAAAAGGACAAATTCACTCCCCATCTTGGCTGAGGCATCCCTCACTCATCATGGTACTGACCAGCCTTGATCTAGCATCAAAATCTGAAAATTTTGAGAATTTTGGAGCATTTTGCAAATTTTTGGTAAAATTACAGGTTTTTCCCGTGAAATGGTCTCACCCCGGGTGAGACTATTTTGGAGGACTGCTCGGAATTTTGAAAACTTGGCATTTTTGGAAAGAGCATGCAAAGAGAAAAATTACCAATACTTGGGAGAAGCCTGATTTTGAGATTTGAGCCTCCAAAAGCTCAAAATACATCAAAAAAATGACTTTCTGCCCACCTTTTGAGTTGCAGAAAGTGACCTTGGGAGAAATGGTTTTTGAGGGGGCAAAAAAACTCCAAATTCAGAAATTCCACTTGGGATGGAAAGTAGACAGACCAAGCTTTCCAATGAGCCATCTTGCACCTGATTTGGACCAGTGGAACCTACTCAGTTGCTGCAAAGGGGCGCGACCATTTGAACAGGGGGCGCGACCATTCGAGCCAGCTTTGCCAGAATTGACCTTTTTGTCAAAAAACACTGTTTTGACTATGGTTGACCATTTTTACTTGTAGATGATGGATAAATGTAATATTTTCATGGCACTTTGATAGATTTTATCTCTCTTTACCCTTCTAGAAGCTTCCTTGATGTAAAAAGTGAATAATTAATGCATGAATCAGTTAGCTAAGTAATAGAGGCAAGTTGTTGGACTGCCTATTATCTAGTGCTTAATTTGGAATTAGTTCAAACTGCTCCTAGGAAGCTGAGCTCGACCCCTAGAGGTGGGGAAAGGAGTTAGATGGTCTATATTATGCTCTCTCTTTCTCATTTTCATGGTTGGACTCTTGTGGGAGAAAGCTTTATTGTATATTGTACATCTATCTCTGCAATTTAAAGAAAAGGAAGGCCAGGGTTTTGCAGACATCATTGTGGATTCTTGTGGATTGTTGTGTTGATGGTGTGTTCTCTACATGTTATTGTAAGTTTGTTTATGTATTTCACATCTCTCTTTTGCTTCTATTTGGACAGATGAAGTGATAAAGTTTGAAATCATGCTTTGACATGCTCAGCTTTTTAGTTTGTTCAAAATTTATGTTTTCTACTGTCTAGAGAGGACTCAAATGGTTGTTGCCCTCTTTAGCTCCTTCTCTATCATCCCTGATCATCCATCTCAGATTAAGGCATCAGCGCTCACTCCTACCTTGCCCCAAAGATCCCCCCTGCAAAAACTGTGCTCAATCCCCGCACCCTGAATTGCACTCCCTCCAATTGCCACCAAAAACCCAAAAATCTTTAAATCAACCCCCTTTATCAATTTACTAGCCTAATATCTTTGATCCTAATTGGTCAACTTATTATATTGAAAGATCTACCGAATCTGACCCGAGAGAGCCTTCTCATACCTCGTAGGGCTAGCTACGAGGTGAAATGGTTTGATGTAGCCTTCAGAGTTTGTCTATCTCAGCCTAGGTGAATTCCAAGCGCTAACATTGGGTATCATCCATACTAGGAGGTGCGAGTATCTCCCTGATGGTCAGCTGATGGTGAGCAGGAGAAGGTTCCTAAGAAGCTTACAGTGTCCTGGGAGCCAAGGAGTCTTCCTCTCTAGAAGGAAGTTCTTCTTTAATTCTATGGAGTGGGCACCGCTCTATGCTAAGTTTTCCAAATATCCAAAAAAGTGGACATGTGGATGAGAGGTGAGAGGTATTGGTACATGTATCACAAGGATTGAATGCAGGTCTTATGCTTAAGTAGTAAATGGTCTATGTAGTAGAATCTCTTGTCACTCTTGGCGATGGTTAGGGAGTAACTTTGTGAGGTGGGGCATTGGTTGAAGGCATGTGCCATAAGGAACAAGGGCCCGACATCTGTTTGCCACAAGGTTGTCCATGCCTCCCTAAATAAGGGGAGGTATGGGAAATGTCGTGTATGGCATACTTGCAAGAAAATGTGATAGTTATTGTGCTCGCACATAGAATCGTTTGTGTGGACAGGTCGAGGGATGTAGACCACTAAGAGGAAACAAACTTTAATTTATTTTAGATCTAGACACTAGTTGATCAAATGTCTAGGTTCATCACATAGGGCGCATGTGTGGGTAGTTTTTGGTGAAGTTTATTTTGGTTGCTTTGTCATCCTAATGGAGACTGACACAGGGTGAGTGGTTGAATGACAATGTGTACAAATCTTACGATGCGTGGAGATTCTTCTTTGAAGACACAGTAAATGGTCTAAGACACGTCTTCCATAGATCGAGTAGTGGGAAGTGATAGTGTCATAGTAATAGCTTGATGGAGGGCCACTGATGCATCCCAATAGCAAGGGAGATCAGGGAAATGGTATGTGTAATGAGTTTGTTGTGTGAAAATGGCACATGAGTGGTCAGTGCATAATCCTTTACTATGCGATGGGGTGGCCTTATCTCCCAAAGGTGGGGGTGGGCCCACAGGTACCTTGGGGGCGTGAAGGAGATCTTTTAATTCTTCCAATGTTGGGCATTGGTTCGTAGGGTATCCCGTTACATTACATAATGTGCATGGGGGAGACACCTTAGGAGAAGCATTAGCTAAGGTTTTTGCCCTCTTACCTTTCTCTTTATCATTCTTGGTAGCACCAACTCGTGTCGATGGAGGGATGACTCCTTAGGTTGTGGTGTCTTGCAGGGTGCTTAGTGGAATCATGTCGGTCAAATTAATACCTAAGTTTGTTGACATGGCTTGTGGGGCCAAATACAAGAAAGGTCTCATGAGAGGCATGTTGGGAAACATGAGAGTTTCCATGACTTGGTCCAGAATGAAACTAGGTGTTTGGGTGATCACATAAGGTAAGAAGGGTGGTACACTAGTCACGACGTTAGGCATTTCCAGAGTGGGTTGAGGGTCCTAAGACTGATTATTGGTGTTATGGAAAATAGTGTGACTATCAGTGGATTTCCTGGATATGTTCCAAGGAGGGACGATGCTTTGAACATCCCTGGACTAGCTTCGGTCAAGGATGGGACCAATTCATTTTGAGACCCAAAAAAGGGTAAAGCACCATTAGGGGATGGAGACACTCACGTCTCATAATGTTTTAATTGGTTAATGGTGATGATCTTCCCATTGTGCAGGAACATCATGGTTCAAAATAATGATGACACCAATTCTTTCATGGCATACATATAGTTGCGACTCAACAAGATATTGTAATCTAGTTGAGAATTGAGGACTTTGATATCGACGAGAATGGTTTTTTTGGTAAGCTCTATCAGAATGATCTGAAAGTTCTATGGGTGCGAAGGGGCATCTATCATATGCCCTCAAAGTTATAGTGGAAACAATGAGCTTGAGAGATCCTAGTTTCTACCAAAATGACTTGGACATGATACAAGAGGATGCCACCTCGTCAACAATGCACCAATGGATGGTGATATTCTGAATGGTGACCAGAATCTGAAAGGAGACTATCAATGGTAGTTGTGGTTCTAAGTTGTCCAAATCAAACGTTATCAATCATAAATTGGATTGGTCGATTGCACCTAACACAAAAAGTGGGTCTTTCCAATCAGTTGGATAGGTTTCGAGGACCTCTAATATTGACATGGCTGAGGGTGACTGCGCTATGTCACCATTTATGTTGTAGCTATAAGCTGCCCTCAAATTATGAGTGGCATTTCGTAATGGTTCTTTGACCACCTTTGGGATGGGTTCAATATGGGGTCGTGGTAAAGTCAAAGGTGGCATACCTGTAGTACTGGTTAATGTTGAAGAATTGTTTTCTAGAGGAGTTCCATAATCACGGTTTCATGTTTGTAAGAGAACATTTGTCCCTACCATGTAAATGTCATGATTTGCTACATCATTAGAACTACCCCCAGTTAGGTTTTGATATTGTGGAGGTGCAACCTTATGCCGTGTGGATACCACTCCTTTATGAGGGAAAGGATTATGCATTACTACAGGTTTTTGGTTTGTTCTCCCCTGTCCCTTTGCCTCTATCATATGCTTCAACTCGGGGAGTTGAGGACAATGATGAGTGTAATTCCCATATTCTCCACAAATAACACAAGCATGGTTGGTCCTAAGACTGGTGTTCTTGTTTTTCTTTTGTGGGTTATTTGTACCCTGATTATAGTTTGGGTTTTGAATAGGGGGATTTTCTCCAATCGACGCCCACAGAGGTTGTTGTTGGTTGTTTCGCCCCTGTCCTTTTTCTCCTTTTTATTTATTCTTACCTTTCATTTTGTTAGAATTTGGAGGGTTTACAGTGTTGATTTGTTAAAACGACTACTACTGCTGAGGGAAGGAAGGTTACACTTAACCCCTACGATTGGCTAAGCTAGGGGATTAGTTTGTTGAAGTGTTGGGAAAGGATAGTAAGGATTTCCTTTACTTGGATTGGTGTAGCCAGTTTGGGAGGTTGAAAATATCTCTGTGGTACGTGAAGGGTACTAGTTACCCTACATGGGAGGGTTATGAGAAGGTACAAGTTGATTGGGTATTAGCCCATGTTAGATGGGACTGGTGTTGCAAGTGGCCCACCAAATGATTGGAAGTGAGATTGAGCATTGTACACATTTCCAGAATGTTGGAAGTTACTTCCGATTTGACTTTGGGTAATGTTCCCAATTAAAATATTTGTGACATCTGATGCTCCAGGTTTATCCTACTCAAAATACTATAAGAAATGACATCGAGGAATATAGAGTAAATTTACCCTAACTACTAATGGCCTCTTCCTTATATTGAGGCATAGCTATGGCCACATCTTTTGCGATTGTTGGAAAAAGAGATTTCAAAAAGAAATCAAGGTGAACATATTTTTTTACGTTCAACTTACAAAGGCTACAATGCTTTCACCACTCATGTACATGGTTTGAAATGTGTGTGGAGGTCGTTTGATGAAAGTGTGTTAACAGTTCCAACCCTATGTCATGACGAACTGGGAGCTGAAAGAAAATGAGGAATGATCTAACTAAGGATTTAAATGTTGCATGGGAACGAACAACCTCACTTACATACCATTTCGCTGTAGGGCCAGTGAGGGTGTGCTAAAATAGTCTTAGGCGAACTAAGTCCTCTATGATGCTATTGGATGAAAACCATAAATGAAAAGTCATAATGTGGTTGGCATGATCCTCCCCCTGTTTTCCTTCAAACTTAGGAATGTTTGAAGGGAATTTGATTGACATAGGGGGCCATTTTTTATTGCGAGCAATGGGATAATTTGTAATCTTAGTTAGATCTATAATATTTAAGGAAGATAAAAATGGGATTCGGTTGGTAATCGTCATCATAAAAATAATTTGAAATGAGGTGTTCAATGGAGTCCCTTACAGGCAAGTATGAGTGTGACTACTTGGAGGGGTAGTATGTGGACTTCCTTGAGGGGTGTTAAAATTAGTATCTTGAGGGGTCGTGGTCTGATCAAGGTTGCCCCAAGAAAGGCTAAGCCAATCAAAGTGGATGGATGTTGCCTCATGTGCCGAAATGGTGAGAGACCTAGCACAACTCCCAATATTGTGGGGAGGTTTTAGATGTGCATAGAGCAACGGGTGATTTTTGGGTCCCGTTTGGTTCCCTAGAAAGTGTGTTTTACTTATATATGGTGAGGGAGGATTTTCTAGCAAACCAAATGAATCACATACATAAAACAAAGTGAAAAATAAATTCTTAATTTTCCCTTTATCTTATAAATATGTGAAACAACCGATAAAAAAGGTTTTGTGAGGTTTTTGCATATGATAAATATCCTATAAATACCTAAAAGTCCTTTTTGCTCAAATAGTAACTGGGCCTTGAGAAGATTATGTAGTAGGATGTTGGGGCCATGTCCCGAAGTACTAGCAACATTTCCAACAACCAAGAACCAACCAAGGTGTGAGAGGGTTGTAGTGGGGGGTACTGGGGCTATGTCCCGAAAGAATTGGCGATGCTTCCAGCAGCTTGACCAAAATCACCTCAGGTCTCAGTGCTCTCGCACCTCAACCTATAGGGAAAGATGCCCTAAGTTTTGGCCACTAAGTTACATACGTCCAGTGGGAATGAGTGAATACTAGCTCATGGTTCTTAGTTTTGGACCCAATACCCCTACCAATTGTCAGGAGACAACAGGGAGGCATGTGATAATCTGCCACCTATGCCTTACCCCCTTCACGGGTTTCTTAAAATTGCCAAATTTGTCACTAGATGATGTAGGATTTAAAGCTCCCTAGAAGATAACTTCTACGTTTCAAGATGTAAAACAACCATGATGACTTTTGTGTTGCCTACCTATGCAGTCTTAACCTAAAATATAAGTTATCTTGTGGCCTCTGTGGGGAATTTAATGTTTTCAAGTTAAGGTTGCTTTTAGAGAGTCTTTTCTTCACTTAGGGTGTGAAAATGTAAGCTTAAAGAAAATAAGTACAAAGTTTACAAAAAGGAGGATACCCTTTTTACAAAGTTTAAGTTAACTTAATGTGTGAAGTGAAAGTGTGTGCAAGTGAAATTGTGAGCATAAAAGTGTGAAGTGATATAGATATGTGGTGATCCTTTGCAACTCGCCTCATTACACTATGTTATGCTTGTTTCTTGCAAGAAAAGAAAGAATGTGTGGATAATGGGCCACTTCCTAATTACACTATGTGAGCATATAGGGAGATGAAAGCTTTAGTGCCTTCAAAAATATTTGATATGCCACCACAGGTTTGCCACAAGGATGCAAGGGAGGCATGGGCTACTCTCTTTCTTTATTAACACCAAGTCCCAATCCTAATAATAATTAAAATGAAATAAAAACTTTGGTTAGAAAAACAAGTAAAAAAGATGTTTGGATTTAAGGCCACTTAATTCCCTCCTAGTTAAACTAAGTGTGATGTGAGTTTTGTCATGAACAAAACAATTTGAAAACATATGTGGATTAGGGCCACTTAATTTCCTCCTAGTTAACTTATGTTTTGAGGCAAATTTTCTAAGTAAAAGATAAGCAATTTCCCATCTTATGATGGTTAGAAAACCATATTAAAAGTCTGTCTACACTAGAAAAAAACGCAAGACTGTAGACGGGTCACTAAAGGCTTCCATAACACTCTGGAAAGGGAATTACAATGAAATCTTAAGCTCTTTGTGCCTCGTGGGTTATGTTCTAAACAGTTGCGAGACACGCAAGACTATCTGCAAAAAGCTGTGATGCCAACTTGAAAAATAAATGTAGGTATTTTTCGACCATGTGTAGGTCTTAGGGATGCCTACAAAATTCTAGAAAGGTTACGGGATTAAAAAATAGTGGAATGACAGAGAAGAAATATCTGTAAAACAACCAGTCAGACTAAAAAAGGCAAGAAAGTGGAGTTGCCATTTTGTATGGTGTGTTTGGTTTCCTATGAGTCCCAAAACACCTTCCTTGCATATGATTTAAATAGATAATAAGTTTCCATTCCTCTTGCTTGTAAATTCTAAGATGTGGAGTTAAATAGTGAATGGTATTACATACCTGATGAACAATTATCTCCATTCGATCACCAAAAACTTTTAAACATTTCCTTCAAGTCAAGAACTTTTTTGAGGTCGAAGATAAGTATTTCATATTCATGCAATGTTACTAGTATAGTCAAATCCTAATTGACAAGAGACAAGGGTTTTCTTTTTATGTGGATTAATCAAAATACATTTGGCTTTGACTGTGTCTTGTGTCTTAGAACCATCAAAATACAATGTCCAAAGGTTAGTATCCACTCCTAAGTCACTGACCTCTTTTTATTTACATTTGGTGTACAATGATCATAATCATTAATCTATAAGCATTAAACGAGTTCAAACTATGCATCAGAGGGTAGGGTGATGGTAGGGCTGCATAAAAACCAAGACCAATTTCTAGAAAAAAAGTTTCCAAAAGTGGTATGTGCAAAATTGATGGGTTCAATTGGTATTTCCAATTTTGTCACCGTATGTTTCATATGGGGACCACTATCTACCCTTATCTGAAAATGAATGGTACTACCCCATATTTGAATAAATATCAAAGATTTAAAGAATGTATATATTTCTAATTTGAAGTTAAATTGATGGAAAAAAACATTAGAAAATAAGGGAGAACAATATTAATGGAGCAAAAGAAAATTATGATTCACCAAAATATTGAATATGAATGATTAGATATTATTAAGATTGATATGAATATTTAATAATATATGAATAGTTTGACCTTTTATTTCAACATTATTACAAACAAATCAATGCTAATCTCAAGAGTTGGTATCGGAAATGACAACCATTATTTATATGACTTCACACAAAAAGAAATTTAAAGCATGGTAGGTTTAATGAAAAACTTAGATTTTGGACAATTAAAAACACACTAAAAAAAAAAAAAAAAAAAAAAAAAAAAAAAATAAAAATAAAAAATAAAAAAAAAAAATAAAATAAATAAATAAATTAATTAAAAAAAAAATAAAAATAAAAAAATAAAAAAAAAAAAAAAAAAAAAAAAAAAAAAAAAAAAAAAAAAATCTAATGGTGAGGTAGTGTGGAGAATGGTGATTTATACACACTTCTCCACACTCCCTCATTCGATAACATTCCCCATGGCTTAGGAGTTCTCCCCAAAAATTCTATGTAAATATTTCCATTTATAGCATGACTTCTCAATGCCCACTTCAATCGAACCAATATTTAAAGAGAACCATATACCCATCTTCCAAAACCCTTTATTCTACTACACTCTCTAATGCAATGCACATTGTCTCTAGAGAAAAAATTGCAAAAAACATTAGAATACACCACTCATTAACGTCATGATCTCTTAGTAGCAACACTATGATCTCTTTGCATCATTTATTGCAACTTGTAAATGAAGGAATTACAAGACTATGGAGCGTTGGATCTGAGAACAAACTTGAACCTTGGACAATAATCCGTGCATATAACGATCCATGGGTAGAAATTTGTGTGGAGTGCGGAGCAATTTGTTTCGGCGAGAATAGCAGATAAATATTCGAATCCTTGAGTGGCCCTCGTTGATTCAAGGAAGGATTATTATTGAAATGGATGAATTGTATAGAATTCTTTACAGAAGAAGTTGTTGTAACCGCTCTATGTAAAATTCCATTCCTATGGAGTGACAAGTGTAAATAATTGTATTTAAAGCATTATGTATGTAGGTGTTCCTATCGAGAAAGTGAGCAGATTGATCTCGTTGTGTGAAGTGTGAAGCCACTTCCACACTCCACATAATGAAAACCACTTCCACACTCCCCACACTAGGGAGTGATCAAAACATGTACAGCAAAGATATGATGGTGTTGGCTTGAGAACAAATTATTGTCATATAAAACATGAGTTTCTCATCAAACACTTTATAGAGACATATTCATTATGTCATCTTTTATTGTGTGAAGTGTGAAGCCACTTCTACACTCTACACAATAAAAGCCACTTCCACACTAGGGAATGATCAAAACATGTGCAGCGAAAATATGATGGTGTTAGCTCGAGGACAAATCATTGTCACGTAGATCATGAGTTTCTCATCAAACACTTTTTAGAGGCATATTCATTATGCCATCTCTGATTGCTTCTTCATTGGGATTGGAATTGGGAGGAAACGTTGTCTCTCTCACTCCCGACATGAAGCTGGGATCAGAAGCTAGTTTACGCAGTGTTTAGTAGCTACTGAGCTTAATGAAAATATGGAAGGCATGTTTTATGTCTAGAGACAAATTGCATGGATTCACCCTCGATTTATTGGCATTCTTCTTTGGTATCGTTCCTTCTTCAGCCATTATATAAAATGTTTCAACTAAGTTCTTACCTACTTACCCATTCCGCAAATTACACATCACATTTATATGATCCCACTTTTTCCCACGAATGTACTTTGGAAGGCATGGCAGTCCAAATTATCGAGTTCGACAACTCTCATGGATGACAGAAAGAGATTTCTTATCTCAAATTGAATTGATCCCATGATGCTTATCACCATCGAGCATCGTTTAGGAGATCGTGCCAACGATGGCTTCCCTGCAAGCCACAACGACGATAAAGAACTCCATCAAGGCTTTGGACCACGTCATTGCTGAAATCAAAGCGGCCTCGTACTACACCTTTTGTGTGTTGCAATTCGCAGCGGATATCCCCCATAGAAGACACCAATTTGTGAATTGTTGGTCTGCTTGTTTAAGGGGTCGACGTGTAAAGAGAGGCGAGTTTAGCAAATGTCTGGCCACCGCAGGATCTAATGTGATCATAACAGCCGTGGAGTCCAAGCTAAACACCATCAGCTCCTTGGCACCCTTTATTCGATAGAGGCATTGGAGGATGCAGTGAGCAATATCATGTCCATGAGACTGATTATGAGGTATTCATTGATTCTAGTTAAACCCAAACACATTAAAAAAAACATTGAGTTATCATGTCCATGAGACTTTTATGAGGTATTCATTGATTCTGGTTAAACCCAAACACATTAAAAAAGCATTGAACTCTTGGAAAGCTGGAGAATTGAGATTGAACATGTAAACACCATCTTACCTAAAATTTTAATTACTGCTCTTAATATTAAAACATTGCGTCGAGTACCAATTATATCAATATTTCGTCTTTACCAAACCCCATTTTGCCTAACATATTAATAACTGTTTTTGATATTAAAATATTGTGCAGAGTGTAGAGGTGCACTCCACACAATGTATCGATGTTATGGCACTAGCATTTTTTGTTATAGTGTTAGTGTCAATGTTAGTATCAGAGCACTCATAGATGATGAAACGCTTGTGGAAATGATTACGAGAAATTGAGCATTTTTGAATAACAACAAAACACAAACCTCACATTACTTTAATCAATTAATTAGCGGTAGAGGGAAAGACCATGCTACATTGTAGCTATTAATTTTGTTTAAAATAAGTAAGAAAGATCCCATCACTTGCATGCCAAATAGCGCGATTATGATATTGTGACGTTGTCTTGATGTCACAATTTTTTTTGGGTTGTTCAAAAAGGCCCATCACTTGCATACCAAATAGCTTAACTATGATATTGCAACATTCCCTTCATGTAACATTTTTTTTTGGTTGTTTAAATTGACATGAGAAGTATGTTATATTGGGTTGTTCAAATTGACATTAGAAATATGTTAATATCTATTTAAAATTTTGCTAGCAAATCTTTTTAGGTAATGAGATCTTTTATAGTTTAGTTAAATTAATTTATTTATATATTAAAAATACATTTTAAATAAGAAAAATCACCAATTTTACTTAAAATTGTATAACTAAATTTAATAAAAAACAAAAACATAAAAAAAATAAGACAAAACCTAAAATTAAATTAAGATATATTATAAAGTTTTTTTTTTTTTTTTTTTTAACTCATAAGTTAACCTCATAAAATCTTATGACTAAACAACATCATCATCAAACTCAACTCTATTATCAATATATTTCATTATCCTCACACTCAAAGTTGTTATTGCCATATATTTATATTGCACCTCTTGCTTATTTATATGTGCACCTCTCGCTTATTTGAAGTGACTCTTGACTTTCCATGAATAACTATGAATCTCAATTTTCAATGAAGAGATACTACTTTGGAATAAACTGAAGCCTAAATTCTAAATTTCATATTCCATGGAAATATACATTTGCCTCCATTATTAAAAATATTATGAGCATAAGAAACACATAAAAAACCTTTGGTTTATTTGAAGTGAGCCTTAACTTTCTAGGAAGAACTATGAATCTTGAGTTTCAATGAAGACATGGTAGTTGGCAATAAACTGGAGCCTAAATTATATATTCCCAAAATAATATCTTTGTCATTATTATAAAATAAGTATGGGAAGCTTTCAATAAAAAGAATGTAAAGTGTTTAATGAAATAAGGTTTTATTTTTTGAAGATTATCTTTGAGTGGATTGCAAATTCAATGCATTAAAAAATAGCAAAAGTTTCAAGGTCGGTAAATTTTATTCCGTAATTAATAAATACTAACTTTTGAATTTTAGTTAAAAAAAAAATAAATTTTAGCATTTAATAATAAGAGCAATTTAATTTTTCTGCATTGAAAGAGCACAGAGTTCAAAGACAATAGATGTATTGAGAACACTTAACTGGATAATTTGTAAATTTCATACAATTTACTGGGACCAAATGTATATACACTTAAAGAATTAGAAATAACAGAAATATGATAACATAATATAAGATTTTATTAAACCAAACATATGCCCAAAAGTTGATCCATAATCTACTCAACTACAACTAGCTCATCTACTTAACTGCAATTAACTCATACTGAAAATAACAAATTCAACATACTCTAGAACATTCAAGACTCGAGTTCTGCGTAATCTAGAACATTCACTCAATCTCTATATAATATGGAACAGTCTATTTCTATATTAACTCTAAGTCACCCCTTCATGGAGAAGTGAATTATTTATCACACCTAACTTGTCTCTACATAACATAAACTTATCTTTTCCTAGAGGCTCAATAAAGATGTCTACCACATTATCATTGGTATTATAATAGATCAAATCAATTTCCTTTGACTATATTTTTTCTTGTGCTTAATGTGTTTTGATGTTGCATGATAGATTGGGTTTTTTTCCTAGATTTATAGAACTTTGCTTGTCACACTTAATGATTGTTGTTCTTCCTTGTTTTTCTCCCATACCTTCAATAATTCTTGTTAGCCAAATTGCTTCATAGGTTGCATTGCATAAGGCTTCGTACTCAGCTTCAATGGAAGACAAAGAAACAATTGGTTGTTTCTTGTTTCTCCATGACACAATATTGAATCCAATACTGAATCCACAACCAAAGGTGTACTTCATGTCATCTAGATATCTTTCAGAGTTAGAATTTGAATAAGTTTTAAACTCAACATTCAAATCATTAGTATACTCAATACCAAAGTTTTCAGTTGCCTTCAAATATCAAAGGACTCTCTTAGCTTCTTTCTAATGAATTTCATGTGGCTAAGCCATGAATTGACTAATTATAATGATTGAATATGCAATATTTGGCCTAGTTGTAATCAAGCAATTCAAACTTCCCACCAATTGTCTATATAATGTGCCATTTACTTCTTTTGTTTTATCATCACTTCTAAGCTTAACATTTTGTTCCAGTGATGTAGATATTGTCTTGCATCTATTCATATTGAATTTCTTGATTAATTCTTGTGTGTATTTACTTTGTGTGACAAAGGTTCTACCATTATCTCTCCAAACTTCAAGTCTAAATAGTAATGCAACTCTCCAAGATCCTTCATTTCAAATTCTTGTGACAGACCAATTTTGATCTTTTCAATTTACCTCATAGCACTTGCTGTTATGATAAGATCATCAACATATATAGAAATCCAAACAATATGTCATTTTTCATCCCTCTTAATATAGATATTTTGACCTCCTTTACTTTTAGTAAAAACCCGTTGAAAGAATAATTTATCAATTTTCACATACCAAGGCCTAGGTGCCTATTTGTGTCCATATAATTCTTTCTTTAACCTGCAAACAAGATGTTATTATCCCCATTTTACAAAACAAGATAGACTTCTTCTTTTAATTCTCCATTCAAAAATGCTAACTTGACCTCTAACTGATTTAGCTTCCAATTATGCTTAGTTTCCAATGCAATCATCATTCCCCTTCTTTTTGTGAATAACCAATTTCTACTAATATAGCTTTATATTTGTCAATAGTTCCATAAACATTAAATTTGGTTTTGAGCAACCATAAGTTGAGCCTATGGGAACTTTATCCTTAGGCAATTATGCCAATTCCCATGTATCATTTTTATAATAGAATCATATTCTTCCTTCATTGCATTTTTCCATTTTTCATGTTCATTAGCTTCTTTAAAGTTCAAATCACTTTAGTCATCAATGCATGGTATTTATCCCTTACTGGTGAACTTATTGGTAGTTCACTGCTTTCATCCTTTCTCCTACTTTGTGGTGACTTATTTCTTCTTGTAGGTGTGTTTTCATTACTTTAAGTGTGCACATCACTCGATGGTTCCTCTTGTTTCTTCTCTTGTTTATCATCAACTTCATCTATGACATCATCGCAATGATGAGGAATATGCCATGCATCATAATTGTCTTCCCTATGGCTTCCATCTGTGCATGTTCATAAAACAAAACATCTCTACTTGCAAAAAAATTATGAGTAGAAGGATCAAGCATATTATATGCTTTATGATTAGAACAATAAGTAATGAAAATACACTTGATAGCTTTGGAATCAAGTTTTCTCCTATCTTCTTTAGAAACATGAGCAAAACTTTGCTTCCAAATATTCTTAAATGGCTTACTGCTGGTTTACAACCATAAAGAACTTCAAATGGAGTCTTAAGATTTAAAATTTTTGTTGGACTTCATTTTTTTAAATAAACAACAGTACTAATAACTTTAGCCCAAAAAACATTGGTAAGATTTTTACCTTTCATCATGCTCCTTGCACATTCCACTAAGGTTTCATTCTTCATTTCAAATATTCTATTCTCCTATGGAGTTTGTGGCACCATGTATGTTATACAATTCCATGGGCTTTACAATATTTGATAAGTTCACCTAATGTATATCCTACCCCTTGATTAGAATGGAGGATCTTGATGTATTTGTTTATTTTCTTCTCAACCAAGTTTTCAAAATCTTTGAAATATTTAAATACATCACTTTTATTTCTCATGAAATAAACTTAAGTATTTTTTGTGTAATCATCTACAAATATCAAGAAACAATATGTGTTAATTTGATAGCTCAATGAAAAATTCCAACCATTGCATTAAATTCCTCTTTCCGAGAGGACCGAAATTGACCTTTCAAGTACTTGATTTGGACATGGGAACATGTATTTTTGAAGTGAAACCTACAGTTGCACAAATTGTCAAGGTCAGCCTAAGGACAAATTGCCCCTCCAAAGTTACATGCAAATACAATGGACCTCAAGCTCATTTGGACATCACATCAATACATTCTTCTTCTCTTTCTTGATTTATTTGGTTCATATAGGTCCGGGGTAGTCGAATTTTCTTCACACGTGCGAGGGTTTTGGAGGCAAAGGTTGAATTTTTGTAGTTGGATAGTTTGACCACATTTTGACCAGGTTTTACTTCGTGTTTTAACTTTCTTTGAGTGGGAAATTTTTTATTTTCAGAGGCAGCGTTGGCTGGCACTACGACTGAGAAACTATGAGCAATTTGATCAGACATTGACTTCTGATTTGACCGCAGGAAATTGTAGATTTGACCACAGGGAATTATCTCTCCTTTGACTCGACTTTTATTGACTATTTTGTGTTGACTTTGATCAGCAAGCAAGGCTGATTTTGTGGGTCGTTGATCAAGCTGCTAAGGGATTGTTTTGAACTTTGACTATTGACTCGTTAGAGAACACATTGTTGTTGACTTGGACAAATTTTCCTAAGAGTTGATTTTTGTTGACTCTTTCTCTCTCTTGTTTTTAATCTGGATAGTTGCTTAGAACATTGCCATACTTGGATATTGGATATTAGATATTGGTTATTCAAAGATTGACTTTGACTCATGGATGATGTACTCTCTTTGCTGAACATTTGAAGACTATCTAATAGAAGAAAATTTGCAAAGGGTTTTCCCCCTTGTGGGGTTTTTCCCTAGTCATTGACCAAATATTGTGTCTCTTGTCCCTTGGTTGTATTTCATTGTGAATTTGTATAATTGTTCTATCTACTATTGCTCTATTGTCATTTTCCAATTGAAGAAGTGAAATTTTAATTTGTATGCTACTAGAATTGTTGACGTAATAGTTGCAGCATAGTACAATTCTTGATGAAAAATTAACATGGTATCAAAGTTGCGGTGAAGACAAGCCCAAGACTCATATAGAGAAAAAGAATCGATTTTCTCGCAGTTGAATTTTGGTCAAGTAAAAAATGTCTACCTCATACTTCAGGGATAATGAAAAGCTAGTTGATGCATCTAGCTTTGTAACCTAGAAGACTAGGATCAATGTCACCTTAGATGAGTATGATGTATTGGAAAAAGTGGAAGGAAATATTTCAGCACCTCCGGAAAATCCTCCCCAAGCTGTCAAATCAAAGTACAAGAAAGGTGAGATCAAAGCTAAGAAGATCATTATTGACTCTTTAAGACATCATCTACTTATTTATATTTCTTCTTTAAAGACATCTAAAGAAATGTAAGATAAGATTGTGGGAATGCATGAAGTGAACAATTTGAGCCACATTGTGGATTTCAAAAATCAACTCAAGGAACCTAAGATGTGTAATGGAGATATTATGCAATCATTCTTCATGAGAATCACTGAAATTAGGGATCAACTCCAGACTGCTGAAGAAATTTTACTTGATAGGGAATTAGTGATGATTGCTCTTAGTGGTCTTCCTTCATCATGGGACATGTTCATTACCTCCATCAACAATAGGGAAAGGATCCCTTCTTTTGATGAGTTACTTTTTCTATGCAATCAAGAGGAAAGGATGATGATATCTAGGGGGAGAATTCAAAGGCCAAATGAAGGAGAGCCTAAAATCTTTGTTGCTAAAGGGAAGAATAAAAATAAAAAGAAAGGAAAGGGAAATCCATCTAATTCAATAAGATCTCCTCAAGCCAAACGAGACTCCAAGGACTCAAGAAGATGATATAGAGATATTGAATGCTGCAATTATCATTGGAAAAGGTCACTATGCTTGAGATTTCCTCGAGAAGAGAGATGCTCCAAGAAGAAAAACTTCAAGGTCCTACAACAATCATCATGGCTATAAAAAAAATAGGTCATATGATAGAAGAGATGGAAGAAGGAATGATAGAAGAAGAAGAGACTCTCCTAATGATCGTGAAGAAAGAAAAATAGATAGAGAAATTCCCTGTATGAAAGTAATGCTACTAATCAATCTGAATATATCCTTATTTCTACTCGTTTTGGTTCCTCTCCTCTGGATGCCCAGGATATCTGGTTGGTTGATAGTGGAGTCTCTCACCATTTCTTTGGGTATAAGGAAGTTCTCTCTAATTTGGTAGAGAGGGAGTCAAGTTTGAATATTATTCTTGGAGATAACTCCACTCATCCCGTCAAAGGCTTTGGGTTTGTCGAACTTCACTTGGACTCTAGGGAATCTATTTTGCTTCATGATGTGATGTATGTGTCGAGGTTGAAGAAAAAATTGGTATCTTTATCTGCTTTAAAAGACAAAGGAATGAGGGTTGCATTCATCAAGGGAAGAGTATTTACTTGGCCTGTTGGATCCTCTATGAGAGATTCCTTCACATTAGTATCTAGATTTGAAGGAATCTATGGAGTCATTGGAAGACATCTCTTAGCAATGGCCCATGATATAAATCATCAAAGTGAGTTGTGGCACTGAAGGTTGGACTGTCTTTACTATAAAGCACTTCCAAAATTGAAGAAATTAGTATATGGGATTCCCAATGTTTAGGATCCTCATGATGGAGTATGTCCAAGGTGTGCCAGTGGAAAGAAGACAAGGGGACCATTCCCATCTAGCGAGAACAAGACAAAAGACATCCTCCATCTCATTCATTATGATATATGTGGTCCAATATTCGTACACTCACTTGGTGGCCATCTCTATTACATTACCTTCATCGATGATTTCTCAAGAAATACATGGACATATTATTTGAAGCACAAGGACGGAGTCTTTGAAATGTTCAAGTAGTTCAAATATTTGGTCGAAAATCAAATAGGGAATAAAAATAAGATCTTTAGGTATGACAACGGTGGGGAATACATCTAAAATGAATTCATAGACTTTTGCAAGAAGGAAGGTATAAAAAAGGAGACTATTGTTCCCTATAATACCAAACAAAATGGAGTAGATGAGAGAAAGAACCATTCTATTGTATAAGCTACTCGAGCCATGCTCCATGATCAAAATTTGTCAAAGTTCCTTTGGGGAGAAGCAAAAAATATAGCGGTATATGTTCAACATAGGGTGCCTTATCAAGCATTGGACAACAAGATCCACAAAGAAGTATTCACATGTGTCAATCCCAACAATGGTCACCTCCTTATATTTGGTTTACCTATATATTTCCATGTGCCGAAGAACAAAAGAAACA
The DNA here is from genome assembly GCA_000404065.3 of Pinus taeda. Classification (NCBI taxonomy): domain Eukaryota; kingdom Viridiplantae; phylum Streptophyta; class Pinopsida; order Pinales; family Pinaceae; genus Pinus; species Pinus taeda. The sequence continues at coordinate 141,886 of APFE030648567.1, read as the reverse complement.
AGTTGGAAGCCTCTAGAAGAAAATGTGTGTTTGTTGGATATTGTAAGGATTCTAAAGCATTTAGAATATATATTCTAGTTAAAGGAAGGTTGAAATTCATAGGGGTGTAACATTTGATGAAGATTTTGCCCTTGGAAAATCAAGGTACCTTCGTTCACCTCCTCCTCCTGAGAAGAAGAGTGATGATATGAATATTCTAGAAGGTTCGTTCATGCATGAATCCGAGAGAGACATTGTTGATGATCCCATGGACCCCTTGGATCCTCCTCCATGTGACCCTCCAGCCAAGAAGAGGCCACCTTGGCTTCATGACACATTACAAGATGCCGAGAGACACATTCCCGCCATAGGGACCTTTAGAGAGAGAAAGAAGCCATGTAGGTACTAGGGATATGTGGTGGCAATGAGCAATCTGATTCAAGCAAATCCTCCCACCTTTGAAGAATATGTTAAAGGAAAAGTCTAGAAGGATGCTATGGCCAAAGAATACAAGTCTATTATGAAGAAAAATGTATGGGATGTTGTGCTGAGACCAAAGAAAAAATCTGTGGTGACTTCAAAATGGCTCTACAAGATCAAGCATGGGGCTGATGGAAGCATCAAAAAATACAAGGAAAGGTTTGTAGCTCGAGGGTTCTCTCAAAAGGAGGGAGCATATTATGATGATATATTTTCTCCAGTTTCTCGCTACACCACCATTCGATCCATTATTGCACTTGCTACTAGTGAGGGTTGGACTCTTCACCAGATGGATGTGAAGGCTTCCTTCTTGCATGGTTTGTTTTAAGAAGTATATGTTGAACAAACTCTAGGATTTGAATTTCATGATAGGAAGACCTATGTGTGCCAATTGAAGAAATCTCTTTATGGATTGAATCAAGCCCCTCGTGCCTGGTATGCCTGCATCGACAATTAATTAATGAAGTTGGGATTCACAAGGATTAGTGTCGATCCAAACTTGTACTTAAAAGTGGCCCAAGGTAGGCCTCTCATTCTAGTATTATATGTTGATGACTTATTATTGACATGTGCATATCCTCTCATTCTTGAATGTAAGAGGAATTTGGTTATTGAATTCGAGATGAAAAATCTTGGTTTGATGCACTATTTCCTGGGTTTAGAAGTATGGAAAAGACTGGGTGAGATTTTCCTTTCATAAGGAAAATATGTTGTGAAACTATTAGAGAGATTTGGCATGGTAGAATGCAATTCCTTGCCTATACCTATGGAGATGAATTTAAAGAAGCTATTCGAGGAAGATGTCGAACCCAACGTAGCAAACCCTTACGAGTATAGACAACAAGTTGGTGCCCTAATGTTTCTTGTGAACATTTTCCCTAACATATGTTTTGCAGTCAACACTTTGAGTTATTTTATAACTGAGCCTCACCATATACATTGGTTCACTGCAAACATGTATTGAGATATCTACACGGGACTATTAACCTTGGACTAAGATATGTCATTGGAGATGTTAGACTACATGGATATACAGATGCAGATTGGGATGACAGTGTTGTCGATAGGAAGAGTACTTCGGGATGTTGTTTTAGTCTTGGATCCACCATGATATCGTGGATGAGTAGGAGGTAGATGTTTGTAGCACTTAGCACAACTGAGGTAGAGTATATTACAGCCAGCCTAGCGAGTTATGAAGAAATTTGGTTTAGGAAGCTCTTTGGAGAGCTATTTGAGTAGGTAATGTACATGACAGTTATCTATTATGACAACAAGTTTGTGGGATTCATTTTTTAGAGAATCCTGTGTTCCACGATAATTCTAAGCATACATAAAAACAAATATTATTACATCCGAGACATGGTGTAGAGATGAGCTGTGAAACTCCTTCACATTTCGACAAATGAGCAAATAGTTGATATCCTCGCTAAGGCTTTATCGAAAGGAAAGTTCTTAGTATTCAGAGAGAAACTTGGATTGGTTAATATGGCCCTTTCAGATAAGGGTTTGGGCTAATCAAGAACATTGAGCAGTGCTCTTCCCCTCTCGTTGAGCTCCCAGGGTGAAGAATGGAGCTAATCATCTCCTGCGGATGACAGACCTCTAACCAATGGGGTGTAGAGACCTGAGATCTCCCCTAGTTAGGGTATGTCCAAGTTAGCGTCCTTCCCACTTTGTGGGATAACCTCCCCATCTGGCCAATGGGATTAGGTACCTAGGATAGAGTGTGATCCCTACCCCTTGTAGTAGGTGGATCTATTATACTTCTATGACCTTGGTGTTTGGGATAGAATCTTAAATCTCTAACGCTACTAAACCAAGAATCACAACGATACTACTTTTCACAATGGAATATAAACAACAGTAAATCTACTAGTGCACAAAATATGGATAGCCTTTTAAAATTTTCAACCCAACTTCATTATATTAAACAACATATAATACAACAATTTAGGGCTCTTGTACCAGAGATAATGGCCCTCATACATCCACTGATACAAGATACAAAACTAAGGCTTGGCGTCATTACATCGACAACCAATCTACCATCAACAAGATACTTTGACCACATCACTGATGTAGTCGATTCTCTCAGCTCCTCTCGGTTGTACCCTATACCTGCTCGGTCCTTCGACACCCAATTTGTAGCTCATGCCTCTATCAATGCTCCAAGTCCATCTGGAAACTGAACCTCAACTATCAATTTGCTCACTAGTTGTGCCTTAGTCCATCAAGGGAAAAACACAATGAGACTCTTGTCGAGTTGTCCACAACGCCACTTGTGAACAACTCTCAACTGCCCATTGTTGCTTCTCAGCTACTTAGGGACTTCAACCCACTATAGTCTTCTTGCACTTCTCCAATAAAGACTTACACAGGGCACGGAAGGATGCCACCTATCACTTCAAGATGTCCATCCCCACAATAAACATAGGCTAGGAGGACTGCCTATCATCTATTGTAGATGTCCTTCTCCACACACAAGTCTAGGGTTGCACAAACTGCTCCTCAGATTTTTCAACCCTTGAGCTCAACAACTTCCACTCCAGAAACTACTTTTGTCCATCAAAGTATTGCACATCGAGCTCCAACTTGGGCACTATCACGATGTCCTCTAGCAGACCATAAATGTCCAATCACTATCCACACTTGGTCCACTCTCACACTTTCCCCCAATAGACCACGAGTGACCAAGCCTTACAATAGCATCTACTCCTAGTTAGGGCATCCAACAATTAGGAAACCCTTCGACATGGCTGCTAAAAGTCTTCCAAACTGTCCTCTCCTAGGACACCATCCACTAACATCAATTCAACCTTAACACATCAATACAATACATACTGAGCCTTGCTAAGCTTCTGCGTCACCCTAGTGCAGTCTGCTACATGCTCAGTCCTCACTCGCATGCTTGCACTCACATTCCTACACTTGTGCATTGCTGCACTCATGTGTTCCTACAGTCACATTCCTACACTAGCATGTTCCTACACTTGCGCGTTACTGCATTTGCATGTTATTGCACTCGTGCGTTCCTACACTCGTATGTTCCTGCACTCGCGTTCCTCCACTCGCACATTCCTGCACTCGCATTGCCTTTCTTGATGTGTAGACTATGAAATATGCTTCTTGGATGTGTCTAAATGCCTCACACTCAATCTATATTTATAGGCATCAGGTGGCTCCAACAAATTTGTGTAGAAATTTGAATAATATAACACTAATTCAAAGAGATTATCCTGATTATACACTATTTGTGGAATGCATGCATAATACATAACCTCCTCTACCATTGATCATCAATTTGCGGAATTAAAAAAGCAATCGCATGCGCACATTGAAACATCAATCACACATATCAACACAGTATGTAATGGGGAAAGCCTACAGCTGAAAACCCCCAACTATCTGTATATTATAATGATAGAGAACATGTAACAATACATAGTACAATACTCCTCACAAGTACTTAGTACTATCTCCACATGCTACACACAAAATAGCTCAGATCTGAACAAGTCACAGGTTCAAATCTCCTCCACTGTTTGCCTGCCTCTATTGCGCAATCCAAGTTGAGAATAGATGAGATCCAAGTTCGAATCCCCTTGGCATGTACTGCGCAATTCTCATTGGCAATCTCGATCAATGATTGTGCAAATCTCATGCAAAGCTATAGTCACAACTGATAATAGTCTCACCCTTTCACCCACCTCTAACACTTGTCTCCACTGAACTGTCCATGCACTGAGTTAACTGATGTATTCTTTAGTTTATTTATGAGTTAATAGTTAGTGAATTAATTAATAATTAATTCACACCACTCATCACTAGTGTATTTGTCAGTTAGACTAAATACAACTAGTTCAACTAAGTCAAACTGAACACAACCCCATCAACTCCACCAAACTCAATCACTTGAGTTCTAACTAAAGTCCATCATGCAATAGCTCAACTAACCCATAGGAAAAGCGTATTTCCTTCTGGCAGTTGCATGTGCCACATCCGTAGCTCGAACTGAAGTGCTGCAAGAGGATAAGATAATGTTTTTAGTCCAAATATTATTAAGAGCTAATAATATTCGACTATTCTATTTTTTGACTGGCAGTCTAAAAATAGATTCCGCCCATATGTCTAAAAAAAGAGGTCCATCTATTTTTACTAACATGACCATTCATCCATAAATAGCATCCTGCAACTCATAGACCATGATCCATATGTCTAAAAATAGACTTTGCGCCAAAAATAGCCTGCGGGCCCACTTAGTGAAGGCGACTTCTTTTCACTAAGCTCCATCATCTTGTTGCATTTTCAACAATTTGTCTTTGGGAACTACTTTATCCTCAAACCGACCTACCCAACTAGAAAAATTTACCTATCTTAACTTCACAAATTCATTTCTCTTCAACCAACTCGGAATCGAATGATTTTCGATGCGTCAAATTCGTCTTAACGAGTACTATCATCCTCATCCATCACATGTTGAAATCTCTCCATATTTTTGCCCCCAACATTGATGGATGCAAAACCCCAAGCTTGGGTTTCAAGCCCACGAGGCCAATTGTGGAGATCCTTCCTCCAAGCCCTCAATTATCAAGGCTTGGAGTACCTCCCAACCTAAAAAAATCAACAGAATCTCACTTAAGTTGGTGGATGCAAGTGTTCTACCATCTAACCCTTTAGAGGTTAAGATGGATAATCAAGGACAATAGGGTAGAGTGTGATCCTTACCTCCAGTAAGTTGATCTCACCTATTGTCAAGGACTTTGGGATAAAGTGTGATCCCTACGTGTTAGGGTAGGTTGATATCACCCATAGTCTTTAGTTCCGGGTGGTAGTTATGTTTCCCTGATGACGATGATGATTCCTAGTGGTAGTAGAGTCTCCTTGATGGTGATGGAGTCAGGGTGGTAGTTGGAGCTCCCCTACAACAATTATTCTTGTTTAGATTCAAGAGTATTTAAAATGAGTTGACCGTAGATAAGAAGAGATGAGCAGGGATGCACATGATATGATATATTCACATGGTTCAATTGGAATTTCTCCTTAGCTGAGAGGGAATGTCAATTTGGCATATCAATGATGAATTCCAATCATTGCGTTAAATTTCCCTTTCTAAGAAGACCAAAATTTACCTTTGAAGCACTTGATTCAGACATGGGAAAGTGTATTTTTGAAGTGAGTCCCACAGTTGCAAAAATTGTCAAGGTCAGCTTAAGGAAAAATTGCCCCTCCAAAGTTGCATATAAATATAAGTGACCTCAAGCTCATTTGGACATCATATCAACACATTCTTCTTCTCTCTCTTGATTTATTTGGTTTGTACAAGTCTAAGGTAGCCAAATTTTATTCACATGTGCGAGGATCTTGGAGGCTAGGTTCACTTTCTGCATTGAATTTCTCCAATAGGACATTTTGACCACAATTTGACTGAGTTTGAATTCATGTTTTGACTTGCTTTGAGTGGGAAAATTTTTAATTTTCAGAGGACAAGTTTAATAGCACTAGGACCAAGAAAATATAGGCAATTTGTCTAGGTGTTGACTTTTGATTTGATCGCAGGGAATTCTCTCTCCTTTTGCTAGAGTTTATTGACTTTTTTGGGTTGACTTTGACCAATAAGCAAGGTTGAGTTTGTGAGTTGATGGCTGCTCTACTAAGGTATTTTTTTTACCTTTGACTATTGACTAGTTAGGGCACACATTGCTACTATTGACTTGGACATATTTTCTCAACAATTGACTTTTGTCGACTCCCTCTCTCTCTCTCTCTCTCTCTCTCTCTCTCTCTCTCTCTCTCTCTCTTGTTTCTTATTTGAATAATTGCTTGACACATTGACATACTTGGATATTGGCTAGTCAAAGCTTGAATTTCACTCTTGGATGATGTACTCTCTCTGCTAAACATTTGAAGATAGTCTGATAGAAGAAGACTTGAAAAGGGTTTTTCCCTGGTCATTGACCAAATATTGTGTCTTGTCTCTTGGTTGTCTTTCATTGTGCATTTGTATAATTGTTCTATCTATTATTGCTCTACTATCATTGGCTAATTGAAGAAATGAAATTGTAATTTGCATGTTATTGGAAATTTTTCAAGTAATGATTGCAACATAAAACAATTCTTGATGTAAAATTAACAATATGCTCCTCCTAATGATCTAGTTTGCATAGGCCCACATATATCTTTATGCACAAGTTCAAGAATATCTTTTCTTCTTTTATCTATATGAGTAGGGAAGTCTTCCCTATGCATCTTCCCTAATGCACACTCTTCACATGTTGAATATTCATTCATTAACAATGGAAGTCCCTCTACCATTCTAGACTTCCATTCTTTGTTTATGTAGTAGCAACAAGTCATGATAACTAAGGTGGACATAGTTTTGATGCCAAAGATCTTATGTTGTCGTGGTTGTGGATGCCAATGCCTGATGACTTTTGTTGGTGACACCAAGCTTGTATAACCTTCCATTCACACTCCTCTTGCTATTATGTTGTAATTAACGTGTATATCTTTTACAACACAATGTGACTTAAGGAATTCAACTTTGAGATTCTAATTTGCAATGGTGGACACAAATATTAGATTCTTCTTGATACGAGGGACATACATCACATTATGTATTTATCTTACATGGCCATTTCATAAGGTTACACATACATCTCCATCACCATTGGTTTCATGAGATTTGTTATCTCCTAGATAGATCTGAGTGCCATTATTAGTTTCATGATAGTTATCAAACCATTCCTTTTTGCATGTCATATGATTTGAAGCACCAAATTCAATAAACCACATATTATCATCATCAGTTTTTGCTAATAAGGAAGCTTCTGAAATGAATAGTTTGAGATTATTGAGATTATCACTAATGGAGACTTCTTGAACAACAAAAATGTTTGAATGTCTTCTATGCTTGGACTCATCAAATTTTTATATATTGCAATCTTTAGCAAAGTGTTTAGGTTTACCATAGTATAAGCATGTATCCTTCCTCTTCATACATGTATTTGTCCTTGGTGGCGTTGTGCCTTAATGTGGTTTTGGTTGTGATTTGCCTCCTTTGTTCTTCTCCCATGACTATTCTCTGTATGGTTGTTTCCCTTTTGTCACCGATGCCAAATTTAAACGATCTGCCATTGATATTCTTCCTTCTCTCTTCTTGTTGCAGGAGAATACTTGTTAATTCATAAAAGGTAGGAGCTTTTTCCCTCGTTGAAATTCTAGCTATAAACATATGATAACCATTTAACATCTTATTCAATGTAATTGTTACTACATCATTGTTGGAAATATTTTAACCAATAACACCAAGCTTATAAAAAATTTCTTTTATTCTAGAAAGAAAATTAGTAATGTTCTCATTTATCTCCATCTTAATTGAGAAAAGTCTCTTCATTAAGAATAAAATTTTATTAGTAATAAGAATTTTATACAACCTTTTAAGCTTAGCACAATCCCTAATATGTGGAATAATATATATATTTTTTTTAATATTCGTAAAAATACTTTAGCCTTGGTCTCTTTGTGCTCCCAATCATGGTGTTGCCATCCTATTACTATTGACCCATTATTAGATCCTTCTAATAATATCTGTCTAACTTAAATTTCCAATTTATATAATTTTTTCTAAATTTATACACTTATTTATATATGAATCGACGATTAAGTTTACCATTTATAAATACCGATAACCAAATTACTTTTCAACTATTTAAAAAAAAAACAAACAAAAAACAAAAAACAAAAAACAAAAAACAAAAAACAAAAAACAAAAACAAAAACAAAAACAAAAAAACAAAAACAAAAACAAAAACAAAAAAACAAAAACAAAAAAACAAAAAACTATCCCATATACAAATGTAATATATTTTCAAATGATTAAATATTACCACTCTACAAGGGTTCATGTCGTGTAATATTTTTATATCGAACTCAAAAACATGTTATAGGAACCACTCTCGTCCAATTAATTGAGTTACTCAAAGCATTCAAAAACAAAAACGCTTGACTTTCAAAACAAAGGGTTTGCAAAAATAATTACGCCGTAAGGCGTTCTCTCTGAGACAAACTCCCTAACATGCCACCGTGTACAATCCTGGGCCATTGATTCTGTGTGTTAGACGATTGGGGTGTTTTACACCGTTAGTTTATTTCAAAATTTCACCGTATTTCTCAAACCTTCCAGAAAACATATGAAGAAAACCATGCTGCGCTGGAGTTTGGTCTCACTTCTTTCAAAATCTCACCATATTTCTCAAACCTTCCAAAAAACATACGAAGAAAACCATGCTCCGTTAGGGTTTGTTCTTGCTTCTTTCTGTGGTCTTGGTGCTCTTCCATTGCTCGCCAAGATTACAGGTAAATATTTTTTATCTAAAAACATTCCTGGAAAACTTCAGAGGATTTCTTCTGTTCACTGCTAGAAATTTTGCAACTGGTTATTTTTTTTTAATATCTGATAACCCTATCTTTCTATGTTATCTATGCAGCTATTGTGGTCTAGTTCCTGTTGGCTTCTACAGGTATTTAGATCAAATCTCTTACCAGTTTTTGTTGCATTAGGTTCCTAGACAAGGGTCATTTTTCAGTTTCTAACTTTTACCTTCCATTTTGCTTCCATTTTGTTGTCCATTGGTTCGTGATACCTTGGGTTCTTACAGGACGATCCTCCATGGTTAGCCAATATTAAAGGTAATTTGTTTTTCTAAAAGCTCCGTTGGGGTTTGGTCTGGCTTCTTTCAAAATCTCATCGTATTTCTCGAACCTTCCAAAAAACATACGAAGAAAACCATGCTCCACTAGGGTTTGTTCTTACTTATTTCTATGGGCTTCTTGTAATTTGTGGTGCTCTTCCATTGCTTGCCAAGATTACAGGTAAATATTTTTTTATCTAAAAACATTCCTGGAAAACTTCAGAGGATTTCTTCTATTTGCTGCTAGGAATTTTGCAACTGGTTTTATTTTTTTCTTTTTATTTTTTTCTAAATTTGATAACCCTATCTTTTCTATGTTATTTATGCATCTATTGCGATCTAGTTCCTGTTGGCTTCTACAGGTATTTTCTTGCATTAGGTTCCTAGACAAGGGTCATTTTTCAGTTTCTAACTTTTACCTTCCATTCTATTGTCCACTGGTTCGTGATACCTTGGTTTATTACGGGACGATCCTCCATGGTTCGCCAATATTAATGGTAATTTGTTTTTCTAAAATATTTACTTGAAATCTACAGATGACTACATAGAATCCTCACCATCCTATGAACGCTCAAGGCATGTCTAAGGGATCCAAAAGGTGAACTTATTTACGCCGTAAGGCGTTCCCTCTGAGATAAACTCCCTAACATGCCACCATGTACAATCCTGGGCCATTGATTTTGTGTGTTAGACGATTGGGGTGTTTTACACCGTTAGTTTATTTCAAAATTTCACCGTATTACTCGAACCTTCCAGAAAACATATGAAGAAAACCATGCTCCGCTGGAGTTTGGTCTCACTTCTTTCAAAATCTCACCATATTTCTCAAACCTTCCAAAAAAACATACGAAGAAAACCATGCTCCGTTAAGGTTTTTTCTTGCTTCTTTCTGTGGTCTTGGTGCTCTTCCATTGCTCGCCAAGATTACAGGTAAATATTTTTTATCTAAAAACATTCCTAGAAAACTTCAAAGGATTTCTTCTGTTCGCTGCTAGAAATTTTCCAACTGGTTTTTTTTTTTTTGAACATCTGATAACCCTATCTTTCTATGTTATCTAGCAGCTATTGTGGTCTAGTTCCTGTTGGCTTCTACAGGTATTTAGATCAAATCTCTTACCAATTTTTGTTGCATTAGGTTCCTAGACAAGGGTCATTTTTCAGTTTCTAACTTTTACCTTCCATTTTGTTGTCCATTGGTTCGTGATACCTTGGGTTCTTACAGGATGATCCTCCATGGTTAGCCAATATTAAAGGTAATTTGTTTTTCTAAAAGCTCCGTTGGGGTTTGGTCTGGCTTCTTTCAAAATCTCATCGTATTTCTCGAACCTTCCAAAAAACATACGAAGAAAACCATGCTCCGCTAGGGGTTGTTCTTACTTATTTCTATGGGCTTCTTGTAATTTGTGGTGCTCTTCCATTGCTTGCCAAGATTACAGGTAAATATTTTTATCTAAAAACATTCCTGGAAAACTTCAGAGGATTTCTTCTATTTGCTACTAGGAATTTTGCAACTGGTTTTATTTTTTTATTTGCTTTTTTTTTTTTCTTTTTTTTTTTCTAAATCTGATAACCCTATCTTTCTATGTTATCTATGCATCTATTGCGGTCTAGTTCCTGTTGGCTTCTACAGGTATTTTCTTGCATTAGGTTCCTAGACAAGGGTCATTTTTCAGTTTCTAACTTTTACCTTCCATTCTACTGTCCACTGGTTCGTGATACCTTGGGTTATTACGGGACGATCCTCCATGGTTCTCTAATATTAAAGGTAATTTGTTTTTTCTAAAATATTTCCTTGAAATCTACAGATGACTACATAGAATCCTCACCATCCTATGAACGCTCAAGGCATGTCTAAGGGATCCAAAAGGTGAACTTATAATCACATGGAAATTTGTGTCAATTGCAGGATGCAGAGCAAGATCACATGGAGTGGGAGCATGGGGGTTCTTTTCGTCCAGGTGATCAAACATGGGATGGGCGTTATGGAGCTATGGGTGCAGAGCCTAACCAGGTGGTCCCCATCATAAATTGCAGTAAGTCATCGATACTCTGTAAAACAAAGCGAATTGACATTGTGCGGGAATCCTCAACCCTTCGACCAATAGAAGGTGCATGCTAGGGCAATTTGACCCTCCAATATTCTAACCCTAGTGGCTTCCATTGAATGTTAAGGGGACGTGACCGACTCTGCTTATGTGCTGGAGTGAAGCACATAGAGAGGAACCATCGTTTGAAGAACCAATGAGAGGACGTTGTGGTTCAATCGCTCTAGTAATCGAGGACATGTGATGGGATTTCTGAAAAGGAGTTCATCAGATTCCATTTCTGTGAACATCCTTTGTTCATTAATGGTATATAAAACGATTACCCTAGAAAGATAGGCTACTAAGAATTTGTAAAAGTGAATGGTAGCAACAACCCGATGAAAGGATTTGGTGTTGATGCGTTTATTGTTGTAGTGAAACTGCTACCCTATTTTTGGTACACATTTAAACCTTGTGGAACAGGGAATTCTACACCCAATCACGATGTTTTTAACGTGTAAAATGCAATGGGTTACCACAGTGCCATATTGTTTCATGCAGGTTTTCTTTCTCTACGATGTTCTTGAAGCATGGTGACTAATATTTCTGCCTTTTTTTTTATCCGCAGGGATTTTAGCTTCCCTCTCAAAACATTGGTTTTCTTTACATTTGATGGTATTGATTCTGATGAAGACTTTGAGAGAATGATGAAGCTTCACTACGTAGGCAATAAATGAAAGGTATTTGTGGAAATAAATTTAGGTGCCCATGTTGTTGCAAGTATCCTAAATAAGTTGTGTTAAGAAGTTTGTGAAAAATAAATTAAATATGATACAAATATTCATAGTGTTTCATACTTCGGAAAATGAGAGTAATTTGGATTCTATGTTTTTGTTTCTTTCATAAGATTAAATTCTGGTGCTGAATGTTTCTTGTCAGGGAGCTTTCTGTACATATATTTTTGCAACTCTGTTTTTATTTTTCCATCATTTCATATATAAGAGAACTTCAACATGTGTTTTATTTATTGTGTTTTTAGAACAAAATGGATTTAAAGAAATTATATAATTTTTCAAAAATGAATAGGGAAGATGCTCTCTATGCATAGCTGGAAAGCGTCTTCTTGGATACAGGGTCAAATGTAGTTATGCATGGTCTCATTTAGCATGCCAGCCTTGCTAAAAGTTCTTTGCCCATACCCCCATCTGGATTAAATGAATCTGTGTAGAGTAACGAGGCACATTACGGCCATGAAGTTGATTACGTCCATGACCACTTTCAGGATGGTAGCGGGGCAGACTACGGTCACAATGAGGCAGATCACAATTATGAGCCTTCAGCCTTGTCCTCTGAAACTGAAGGCCAAGAGGATGCAGATAGATTTGATGGTTTATTTTCTCCATCGCAAGAGTATACCGAGGTGCCACGCTCATTTGAGATCGGCTTCTCATGGCCAAAAGAAATCGATGCTGGAACAGAAGGATTTGATATAAAATATGGTAAAGAACAAAAAGTTGTTGCAGAATACCAGCAGGTGATGGAAGTCTCAGTTGATGCAGAGAATACCCAAGTTCTTGAATCTGTCATTCTAGATAGTGTACATGATATAGAAACCTTACCAATAGATGCTGAAAAAAAAATGTTAATAGTTCTGATGACAGTATTCCTGAATTGGTATCAATTATGGAATTTGGTGCAGATGTATCTCATGAATCTGAGTCTCATTTTGGTAATAGTGGTTCACATGACTTTGTTTTCTCCTCATCTGAACCAGAAACTAACAGTGAAATACAGAGTTTTGAAGCTAACATAGAAGCAGTGTCTTTTGAGAGCCTTTTCATTCAAGATCTAGAGGAACTAAGCACATCATCAGGTGGAGGTGATTACTATATTCCTGCAATGGCCAGTCAGTCCAAGACACTAAATTTTGAGAGCCAAAATGAATTTGAATTCAGACATAATGAATCTATCATGTCTCTAGTGGAAAAGAGTAGTAGGGAGGGGGGATCAGACGTATCAGTTGTTCATGATCTCGGAGATTTTAGTACTCCAGCAAAATCACTGAAATATATCTTGCTTTTTGGAACTATAGGTGCATCTATTTTTGCAGTTGCGATGCTTGCTACATATTTGGTCAGTGTGTATAGAAAGAGTGCCAAATGTACAAGTCTTAAGAGAGCCCAAGAACATGATCAGAACACTGTAGCAGAGAAAAATGGTTCTACAGAAGATGGTCATTCCATACCGAGAAGGGAGATACTATATCCCCAGAGAAATCACTTTTCTTCAATGCAGATGAATGTGCCCTGCGAAAATAACTTTGAGCCGAGGAATTCCTATGTGCCGAAGGTGGAACTTCTTAATGAGTATTTGCCATCAAAGGTGGTAAACACTTCACAAAGAAAAATCAATACCTGGCTTTTATCAAGTACCCAAGAAAATTCATTTCGCACCCCAGAGAGGAAGGTTAGGAGAAGCAACACATACTCGGAAACAAAGCAAGGAAGTATGGCTACTCAAGAGATGTCTATGGATGATTCTCCATCTTATGGGAGCTTCACAACTCTGATGAAAGAGGTAATCTACTTTTAATCCCAACATCAAACTTGTTAAGCTTTTCCTTTGTTTTTTCTACCTTTGTGTTTTGGTTTTGAAATAATATTCCAACCTTTGCAAGGCATTTTCTTACTTATCAATTGCCATTGAATATCAAGTAAAAGTGGAATTTGGTTTCTTCATTACGAGGTTGGTAAAATAGTTGTCTAGGAGCAGGGGAGTTTGGTTTCTTCCATCCTACCAATCTTCCTTATATATCTTGTCAGACTTTTTCAATGTTGTGCGAGCCATTTGATGTACAGATGTTGTTCATGTGCTTATTTCAGTCTCAATTCTCTTTTCACTGCACCTTGTTTCCTTTGCATTTCAAGTAAAAATGGAATTTGGTTTCTTCATTACAAGGTTGGTAAAATAGTTCTCTAGGAGTCGGGGATGCTTCTCTTCCATTCTACCAATCTTTCTTATATATCTTATCAGATTTTTCAGTGTTGTGTGAGCAATTTTATGTAAAGATGTTGTTCATGTTCTTATTTCAGTGTCAAATCTCTTTTCACTGCACCTTGTTTCCATTTTATTTCTAGGATATCTATTCTTCCCTTTAAGTTTTTCTTCTGGGCAGTCCTCAATTCATTCCATAAATATGTAAAAACAAACCAGCGTGTAGGAAATATTTGAATGAGTTATAGATAGCGATCCAATTTCATACTTGTCTGATTGTGTATCTCCAAAATTTGGTTTCAGAGATACCTTTTTATGAGTTGTTTGTCTACAATGCAGGGTTCAAGTGAAGAGCAGATGAAAGTGACACCTGTAAGAAGATCAAACTGACTTCGTAACCAAAAGAAGTCTCTGGCCAGAAGAAATCGATGCTGGAACAGAAGGATTTGATATAAAATATGGTAAAGAACAAAAAGTTGTTGTAGAATACCAGCAGGTGATGGGAGTCTCCGTTGATATAAAGAATACCCAAGTTCTTGAATCTGTCAATCTAGACAGTGTACATGATATAGAAAACTTACCAGTAGATGCAGAAAAAAATGTTAATAGTTCTGAGGACAGTATTCCTAAATTGGTATCAATTATGGACTTTGGTGCAGATGTATCTCATGAATCTGATTCTCATTTTGGTAATAGTGGTTCACATGACTTTGTTTTCTCCTCATCTGAAACAGAAACTAATGGTGAAATACAGAGTTTTGAAGCTAACACAGAAGCAGTGTCTTTTGAGAGCATTTTCATTCAAGATCCAGAGGAACTAAGCACATCATCAGGTGGAGGTGATTACTATATTCCTGCAATGGCCAGTCAGTCCAAGACACTAAATTTTGAGAGCCAAAATGAATTTGAATTCAGACATAATGAATCTGTCATGTCTCTAGTGGAAAAGAGTAGTAGGGAGGGGGGATCAGACGTATCAGTTGTTCATGATCTTAGAGATTTTAGTACTCCAGCAAAATCACTGAAATATATCTTGCTTTTTGGAACTATAGGTGCATCTATTTTTGCAGTTGCGATGCTTGCTACATATTTGGTCAGTGTGTATAGAAAGAGTGCCAAATGTACAAGTCTTAAGAGAGCCCAAGAACATGATCAGAACACTTTAGCAAAGAAAAATGGTCCTACAGAAGATGGTCATTCCATACCGAGAAGGGAGATACTATATCCCCAGAGAAATCACTTTTCTTCAATGCAGATGACTGTGCCCTGCAAAAATAACTTCGAGCCGAGGGATTCCTATGTGCCGAAGGTGGAACTTCTTAATGAGTATTTGCCATCAAAGGTGGTAAACACTTCAGAAAGAAAACTCAATACCTGGCTTTTATCAAGTACCCAAGAAAATTCATTTCGCACCCCAGAGAGGAAGGTTAGGAGAAGCAACACATACTCGGAAATAGAGCAAGGAAGTATGGCTACTCAAGAGATGTCTATGGATGATTCTCCATCTTATGGGAGCTTCACAACTCTAATGAAAGAGGTATTATACTTTTAATCCCAACATCAAACTTGTTAAGCTTTTCCTTTGTTTTTTCTACCTTTGTGTTTTGGTTTTGAAATAATATTCCAACCTTTGCAAGGCATTTTCTTGCTTATCAATTGCCATTGAATATCAAGTAAAAGTGGAATTTGGTTTCTTCATTTCGAGGTTGGTAAAATAGTTGTCTAGGAGCAAGGGAATTTGGTTTCTTCCATCCTACCAATCTTCCTTATATATCTTGTCAGACTTTTTCAGTGTTGTGCGAAACATTTGATGTACATATGTTGTTCATGTGCTTATTTCAGTCTCAATTCTCTTTTCACTGCACCTTGCTTCCTTTGCATTTCAAGTAAAAATGGAATTTGGTTTCTTCATTACAAGGTTGGTAAAATAGTTCTCTAGGAGCCGGGGATGCTTCTCTTCCATTCTACCAATCTTTCTTATATATCTTATCAGATTTTTTCAGTGTTGTGTGAGCAATTTTATGTAAAGATGTTGTTCATGTTCTTATTTCAGTGACAAATCTCTTTTCACTGCACCTTGTTTCCATTTTATTTCTAGGATATCTATTCTTCCCTTGAAATTTTTCTTCTGGGCAGTCCTCAATTCATTCCATAAATATGTAAAAACAAACCAGCATGTAGGAAATATTTGAATGAGTTATAGATAGTGATCCAATTTCATACTTGTCTGATTGTGTATCTCCAAAATTTGGTTTCAGAGATACCTTTTTATGAGTTGTTTGTCTATAATGCAGGTTTCAAGTGAAGAGCAGATGAAAGTGACACCTGTAAGAAGATCAAACTGACTTCATAACCAAAAGAAGCCTCTAGCCAGAAGAAATCAATGCTGGAACAGAAGGATTTGATATAATATATGGTAAAGAACAAAAAGTTGCTGCAGAATACCAGCAGGTGATGGAAGTCTCAGTTGATGCTGAGAATACCCAAGTTCTTGAATCTGTGATTCTAGATAGTGTACATGATATAGAAAACTTACCAGTAGATGCAGAAAAAAATGTTAATAGTTCTGAGAACAGTATTCCTGAATTGGTATCAATTATGGACTTTGGTGCAGATGTATCTCATGAATCTGAGTCTCATTTTGGTAATAGTGGTTCACATGACTTTGTTTTCTCCTCATCTGAAATAGAAACTAACAGTGAAATACAGAGTTTTGAAGCTAACACAGAAGCAATGTCTTTTGAGAGCCTTTCATTCAAGATCCAGAGGAACTGAGCACATCATCAGGTGGAGGTGATTACTATATTCCTGCAATGGCCAGTCAATCCAAGACACTAAATTTTGAGAGCCAAAATGAATTTGAATTCAGACATAATGAATATGTCATGTCTCTAGTGGAAAAGAGTAGTAGGGAGGGGGGAATCAGACATATCAGTTGTTCATGATCTCGGAGATTCTAGCACTCCAGCAAAATCACTGAAATATATCTTGCTTTTTGGAACTATAGGTGCATCTATTTTTGCAGTTACATCTATTTTGATGTTGCCTTGTCTATGAATGCTTGAAAACTTTAAAAAATGCATGAAAAAAGTTTCAAAAGAGTTTGAGAACTTTGATGTGAGAATGAGTTATAATAGGATATGTAATAGAAGAGTTATAATAATATTTCAAGTATATTTCCAAATTTACAAATTTCTCCAGTGGCCAAGTTTGTTCATCAGGCAAGATTCTTTTCGACAAGCTTTGCAGGTGGGATTGAGGGTGATCAGAGTGAAATCCAAATGGGGCAATATCCCATTTCCTCATTACCTTTGGTCAGTTGTCAACTTGTTAGCAATAACAACCAGAAAGGACTAGAAAGGATTTCAGAAGAAGCGAGGTAAATTGGAAAAAATTTAGATTGGACCAAATTCATAATTAGGAAATCTTAATTATAAGGATTTTCTGGTCATCGTGCTTTTTTTCCCAAATATTTGTTTAATTGAGCTATGTTATTACTATTTTCTATCTCTTTTCTCTATTTTTTAATTGAATTCCTACAGAGGTAGGCATAGATAATGTATCACTCATTAAATTAATTTAATTGGACGTTGCCTTGTCTATGAATGCTTGAAAAATGTTTGAAAACTTTAGAAAATGCATGAAGAAAGTTCCAAAAGAGTTTGAGAACTTCGATGTCAGCATGAGTTGTGAGAGGATATGTAATAGAAAATTTATAATAATATTTCAAGTATATCTCCAAATTTGCAAATTTTTCCAGTGGCCGAGTTTGTTCATTTGGCAAGATTCTTTCCAACAAGCTTTGTAGGTGGGGGCTTTGCAGGTGGAGATTGAGGGTGATCAGAAAAAGCAATAAGTCAAATACATGAATAGCCCAACAGCCCCTTTACCACAAGAGAACACATATCTATATCGGTTTATTAATAATGATATGAATATAAATATCAAAATTTAATAATTAATAACAAAAGCCATATATTATAATATAGTATATATATAATATATATAATATATATTATAAAATAATATATTATATATATTATATATATATAATATATATATATATAATTATATATTATATTTAATTTTTAGACTGAATTTATTTGTATCTCATTTAAATATTTAATTTAAGTTATTATACTGTATAATCTGCATTAAATATAATAGAATATAATATCCATTTGATATTAATACAGGCCAAAGAAGCAGAAGAGGATGATTCACAATTTGATTTATATTTGATTGATTTGATTTTCACAAATAGATTGATATTTGATTAATTTGATTTTTACAAATAAAGTGATTTTACAAATGGTGCGGCACGGTAGGGTTAGAATACAAGCAAGGGAAAATTGATTGAGCCTCAACCAGAAAATTTTCTTTTGAGCCTCAAAAATAAACTCGATGAAACCAATTTGCTACATTTTTCCTTCACATATGGGATATGAAAACCTTCATCTTAGATCTCTCGGATTTATAAACCATTTCAACAGATTGTACAACAATAAAATTTACGGTGAACATGATTATGAAATCAATCACAGTTGTTGTGGCGGGTTGGAACAAATGAAAATATAAGGCCGGTGCATTTTTAGGTTACACAAAATGTTTTTAAGGTTGGAGTTGATCACATTAATTTGTACTACTTGTTTACAGTTTGCCATAAATTTTATTTTATAGTAAAAGGATGGTGGCTTGAAATTATGCTCCACAATAAACAATAATTAAAAAAAATGAATCATTGTTATATTAAACATTTTCATAGATTATATTTTTTTATCATTCCCTAAAATATAAAACAATTATTCTTTAATTATTTCTTAAATATAAAACAATAATATATAATAAAAAAAATGGTGGTCAAAAATTGTGTTAATGTTTTTTAATCTTTGTTATATGAAACTTTTCCATAGATTATAATATTGTTTGATCATTCATTATAATATGAAAGAAAAATATGTGATGGAAGAGAGAGTTATGTACCCGGAAGATCGAAATCCTGAATATGGTACCTTAGTTCCCCCACTACAATTGTCATTTCCCATTTACCAACTTGTGATTGAAGTCCTTTCTTTGATAGTTCATCTGCCTGTGTATGTTGGGACCTATTCACATGTTTTATTGCAAAATCCTTTTTTGATGACCATAGGGATTCTATTCTGTTCATCCATCCAGACAGATAGTGATTTTCCATGGAAAGCTTGGCATTAACATGATCCATAATGATTTTGGAATCGCCATAGATCTGCAAGGACTCAATATTTAAGAAGATACTGATTTGAAGAAGCCCTGTTAGTGCCATAGCTTCCGCCTTGTTGTTTGATCCTTCACCCCCATTCCAATATAGGGCAATATGTTAACCTCAACTTCGGTGCATTAGACAACTTCAACTCAATATCCTTGACATTGGTCAATTCTTTCTTCAACAAGTGAACCTCTTCATTAGCCTTACTTGCCATTGCAAACGCTTATTTGGCTTTAGATTCCCATTTTGCAGCAATAGCTTCCTCTTCATCCTCAACCATTGAACGTGATGCATATGCCAAATCGAGAGCCTTTTTCAGAAAGCATATCTTTGCAGACAATTCCTCTGCTTTTTTGGCATTAGCCTTTGAAGCATTGACTGTGTCCATGCCCTGTTTAGCTATGATGTCCTTACAATCCATCACAATGGAGATGTTTTTCTCGACCCATTGAAGCTCTTGATGTGTATATTGCAAGGAAATTGCATCGAAAGCATGTTGTCTCTACACAGCTTCAAGTTCAGACTCTCGGCCTTGATCCCTCTTCTGAGCAGCCTCCTTGATCCCTCTTCTGAGCAGCCTCAATTGTGTCCTACTCAAGCTCATCAGTCGACACTTTCTCACTCTTACATTTCTTTAGTGCTCTCTTCTGAACCACATGAGATTCACTCAATCTCACATTGGCTTCATCTAATGCCCTCTTATAATGAAGTTGATCATAGCTATTGCTTGGTTGAAGTTTATGAGATTCATATGAAATATTAATTCAATAATTAATAAAAAAATATAGTCTTACACACCTTAAATCAACTCCAGGTTATAAACATTAGAATTTCATTTTTGCTACATCTCTCCATCTTATTTATATGGTTTCTCAATTTATGCCACATCTTTCCATCTTATTTAGATGGTTTCTTAATTTATGTCACACCTCTCTATCTTATTTAGATTGTTTCTCGATTTATGCCTTACAACGTTATCTTTGCAACATTTGGTGCAAATGCTAGTATAATATGTTTTAAATTAGAATAAATAAACATCAAACCAATTATTATTTAATTTTATTAATTAATATTTTATCACATATTTTAAAGAGCAATTGTGAAAATTTTAATAACAATGAGTGTGAAGAAATGGTTAACTAAATCTGATTGTAGCCACACCAGGTCGTATCTTTACCACCCTAACGTAGGTGAGATTGAGCACAAAAAATAAATTAAATGATCGGTTAAATTAATATATATATATAATATAATTATAAAAATAAAATATAACATTCTAATTAAAGTTTATAAGTGAAATTATGTAACGTTAATAGTTTTATGACTACAAAGGATTAATAAAAAAGAATTTTTTAGAAGGATATGGATCCATAACTATGTTTTTTTTCTTTAAATTTTGTTTATAATAAATTTGTAATCATTCTATAATTAAAGGAAGTTTGTTAATTATTAATTTATAATTATATGTTTTAATATTTTTTTAGTTTATAGTTTATTTATTTTTTCTTCTTTAGTGATAATAATTATTAGTAGTGGTAGTGGTTAATGTCCACTGAGACTAAATTGGTCTATCGGACCTATAATTTTCTTAGTTTTTAATTGTTTGAATCCTCGTCTATCTTGGCGAGATTGGTGTTGTAGCTTTCTTTTTTTCTCTACGGTCTTCCAACTTCCTTTATCTTGCATCTTCTTCATCTTTTCTAGTTCTTGGGACATTGGTGTCTTAGCTTCACATTCTATTGTGTTCATCCTTTTGAAGATAGTCGGAGAAGAAGTTTGGTCTATGAGATTTGCTTCGCTATTAAATGAAGATTTATTTTGTGCAGTATTCAAATCCTCATAACTACTTGAGGGGTTGTCGAGTTCACTTTTTTGTTGTTGGGCGGGGCTTTCCCCCTGCTTGTCTTGAGAGTTGTCTTTTTCTTTCCTGATTTCTTGTGATTCAGAGTTTTCTCTAGAGTATTCTTCTTTGATGACAGTGCAGTGTTCTTTTTGTGCCCCTTCCACCATGTAGATCTGTGGTGGGTTTTTCTAGTAGAATTTTTCTAGGATGCTTTTGGGCCATTTTTGGCTAGATGGCATGTCTGAAAGAATGATCGACATCTAAAGAGGACACTTTCATAATCGAGTTTTTGGTTCCACACATAGTCTTTACTTGTTAGGTTTATTTCAGCTAGGAATCTGGCACTGAATTCCATTTCCACACAGATGCATGCATAGGTGGTTCTAGCATGCAGTAAAATTTCCCAATTGCATTTCCAATGGCTTTTAGCAAGGAGAGATTACAGGGATGCAAGGATAGGCTTGGCAATCTTACCCAAACTAGTGCTGAGGTTATGATTGTTGTTGAGGGATGATGATAGGTTCCATGGCCTCATGAATAGGCCTGAGTTTTCCTAAAGCCAAGGGCCGGAATCTAGAATACATTGTCTGCTTTCAGGATTTTCAAAATATACTATAAAGAAACCCCTGGCACAGGGGTAGATATTAATTTTATCAGAAGTGACAGGCTTCCATACCTCCGAGATCCAATTGTGGAGAGTTGTCAACTGCAGCCAAAAACCATTGAACTGGCAGATTAGGGCACTTTCAGAAACTTCAAAGGCTCATCGAGTGAGGCTTGGACCACCTAGAGATTGGTTCTCTAACTTTCTTAATTGAATTCTAAGAAGTGGATTAATGTATATTATTTTAAAATTATTTTGGAAAAAACCTGTGAACAGTTTTGAAACCAACGTTTCGGACTAGCTTAGTGAGTCCATCAAGGGCAATGAGATTGTGCTTTGACAAGAGAGAGTGCGAGAGGTTTACTAATAGTTATTTGAAAAAAAAATTATTGTTTCTTTTATTTGTCAGCTTGATTATTTATTAATTTAATATATATAAGTGTTTATTTATTTATTTCATATTTTTTTTTATTAATATTATATATAATGTATATATATTATATTATTTTATTTTTATTAATTTTTATGTCCTATATATGTTAATCTTATATTATTTATTAATTGGTTTATTATTATATTATTTGTTATTATTATTATTAATTATTATTTATTATATTTTTTAATTTCTTAAATATATTATATATATAATATAATATATATATATATATATTAATTTTTATGTCTCTATATATATTTATTTATTTATTTTTATTTTTATTTTTCTCGGTAAAAACTAGCTTATCTATTATATTATATGTACAGGCAAATTTTACAATCAGTGAAACAGTCCATCCAGGGCCAACAGTGGCACCTTGGGTATCTTAGCTTAGAACCAAAAAGCTCCCTCGCAGGGGCAGCACCTACAGGACTTCCAAAATTCCTCCTGAAACATTCTGAGGCTGGAAACCAAAAAGACTTGACAAGCAGCCGGACATAGAGCCGCATTGAGCTAAACATGAACATGATTGCCCACGTAGGGGCGTCCATCAAAAACTGACTGTGGACCAACAGAGGTTTTACAGTGGACCGACATATACGTGACCATAGTAAAAACTGAGAGTAAACTAGACCAGCATAAACAAGACAAAGTAAAAGACAGCAAGTGAACAAACAAAGTGATGACCATAATCGAAATACCAGCAGAGACCTCTATCCTGGACCCGAGCCGAGAGAGAAGGGCATGTGCCTGAGCGCTCGTCGGAGTATCAGTCGTCGCCGGGTTCTTTTTCTTCCACGATAGTGCACTAGCCCTAGCCCTCAGGGATTCCCTCCCACATGGCGGTCCATGGATCCTTTGACTTGCCCTGAGGTTCCGGCACCTGGGGATGCGAGGGGGCAAGCAGAGGCTCCTTCCCTGAGGTGCTTGCTTCAATTGGCGGCGGCAGAACAGGGTTCTCCATCCCCGTGCCCTCTGGAGGTGGTTCCGCCGATCCTGGCGAGTTCCCGCCGTCATTCCCTTCTGGAATTTTTGTAAAGAGAACTGATATGTGGGCATTGATGCCTGCATTTTCTTTTGAGCTGCCCAGGGTGAACACAGCCGAGCCGAATGCAGGAAGAGCTGGCTCCCCTTCACCTGAGCAGCCCACCTCCACGAATTTCCCAACTTGAATTGGTGTTGCCCTCGCCCGCCTGTAGCAGTAGCAGCAGCAGCAGTGATGGTGCTCATCTGCTGCCGGAGTGCGAGAGGAGGAACCTCGCCTAGGTCCCCTTCTGCTTGATTGCCGCTCTCGCAACCTTGCCATAGAAACCCCTCTTCCTTCCTCGTGAACCTGAGGTGAACTGTAAGACCATGCACAGGGCGGGTTTCTCCACAATTCCTTCGCAGGCTTGACAACCTCTGAGCCACCTTTGCCTGAGGGAAGAATTTTGACCCTCGAATCGAAATTGCCTTGTATGCTCGTGGTGTGCAGCGTCCAGCTAAGGCATATGCCTGAATTGCTGTGACAGGAAGCCAAGATTGCTTGACAGGGTGGTAGGATGACCATCCACCCAGAGATCTGCCGCGACTGCTTCTCCTCACCCTCACCATACCAATGCGATCGCTCCTGCCTCTCTACACCTTGATATTCTGCTTCATTCCTTCGTTGCAGACTCGCCATAACTGCGACCTTTCCCGCCATCTAATCCTTCTTCTCTGCATTGAATGCACAGGACTTGGGCAGCAGATTAATAAACTTCGACGGCTCATATCCTTTAACCGTTCTCACTAGCACGGGGCGGCACATGCTGGGCATGTGGCTCGGCCTCCGGTGACGTGCCAGCACCCGCATCCGGGGTATTTATTTATTTTTATTAATTTTTATGTCTATGTTAATTTTTAATGTATATTATGATTCTATTGTATTGATGTCATCACTGATTAAAAAACCTTATGAATTTGTGAATTTTTATGTTTCTCTCCCATCCATATTTATAATAATGTAATGAAAGTACCTTAATTTGAGTGATATTTCTTAAGGATAAATTTAGTGCATAGGGGAAGCATTCTCAAAGATTCCTCCTTTTTGAAAAGGGGTCTATTGTTCCACTAATAACAATCTGAAGGATAGAATGAAAGTGGTCATAAATGGAAAAGAAATAGATTTAAAAGACAAAACCTCTAAGTGGAAAACCCTTTTTTCTGAAAGGTTCCCTTGTTCCACTAATGCCAATTTGAAACATCGAATAAAGAACTTCTTAAATTGAAAAGAAAGACATCTAAAAGACTAACACTAGGAGTAGGAAAATCCTTATTTTTAAAAGAGGTCCCTTAGTTTTACAAATATGAATGTAAGAATATATGAAGGTTTTGAGTATTTCACAAACATTTTTTTCTAGAAGAAGACTATTAGGAGGCAAAACAAAACTAAAGAAATTGATGTCTCTATGCTAAAGGGGTTTTAAAAAAATGTATAAAAAAAAACTTTAATTGAGAGAGTGTAGCACATAATATAAACCATACAGAAAAATATGTGTAATTACCAAAAACCAATGGTAAAAATTAAAATTATCTTTCCCTTTTTAAAATAAAATAAAATTAGATAAACTAATATAACCAAAATTATAATAAGACTCTTACGAGGAGTGTCCAAACCATCGTCAACAATTTTTTCCCAAATAACATTATCCTTTCCCTTCATAATCCTATAAGAGAAAATAAACCTTTAGCAAATGAATCAACAGACTTAACTTCAAGCTTGGAAACAAAGGAAATTATCTTCCATTCATATAGATGAATGTGTATATCTAATTAAGATCTGATAAATTAATGTTGATTAAACACATATTAGTACCAACATCTTTATCACTAATACAATTTTGATAAATTAATATTGATATTATTAAAAATAACATGAAATCTATTTTTTCATATTTTATAAAACAATGTCCATTTGGAGTAGCTTAATTGGCAATGGCAGAACCATAAGTCTTGGTTCAAATTCTTGTGTTATCTCTGAAAAATTAGACATGTTAAAATTGTAGTCCTACCAAGCTTTATATATATATATATATATATATATTATAATAATATATATATATATATATATTATTAAAATTTTATTTTAAAAAATACATATTATTTTCTAAACATTATCTTTTAAACATTTTTATATAATATTTCATTATTTATTATTGATAATGATTATAAGGTACACATTTTTACTATTTTAATTTAATTTTCCATCCTAATAATTTATTTTAATAATTGATTTATTAATTTTTAATTTATAGTCTATCATATATATAGGTTTTTATTTTATGATGTTTTCATAATCCATTCATGAGTTGTGAGTGAAATCTAGAACTATAAGTATTTAGTTGATCTATATAAATTCAGATCATGAGATCAATACAAAGAATTGAATGTGGCATAAAAAAATGTCATTTTCTTGTTATGTATCACTTATGCTTAGTTATTAACCTGGAAAGGGGTTTATGTCATATTCAACTCATTATATTGATCTTAGGATATGAAGTTATAGTACATCAATTGGACCATTCTAGATCAATATTTCACTAACAACTCATCAATGGATCATGACAACACATCATCAAAGATAAGATTTACAATGCATATCTATGTAGTATCAAACTTGGTTATTGTCTAGGGACTCATAGTTTGACATTCACCACCCAATCACATGTTTAAATAGTTGTACCCATAAATTTTGTCATCTTCAATCTTAATGTGAGCTTCAATGAACATATGCTTCAAAAACTGTCAATATCTAGATGTCTAAA
Organism: Pinus taeda; assembly: GCA_000404065.3. Taxonomy (NCBI): domain Eukaryota; kingdom Viridiplantae; phylum Streptophyta; class Pinopsida; order Pinales; family Pinaceae; genus Pinus; species Pinus taeda. The sequence goes on along the minus strand of APFE030648567.1, from coordinate 115,806 downwards.
AATGAACATCTAGTTAGGAAAACAATCCACTATGAATAGATAAATTATTAGATTATCAAAAGGTAAATAAAATGTATTAATTCTTACCTCGAAAGAGGTAAAGACTCACGAGAAAGAACAAATAGAAAAATAAAACGATGTCATTGAACTATTATTCCAAATGATTTGGGTATGACCTTAATCCAACTTTGTGTATTCTATAAAGTAAAAATTAATGCTCTCCACACCTCATGGGATGTACAATGATTGAAAAAACCTCTCGTACACCTTTAGAGGGTTATAAATTGATGTAGTGAAGATAGTTTGTGGTAAATCCAAAGCTACCATATAATTGAAGTGAAGTTGGTTGGTGCTTTACTAGAAATCACCACATCATTCAAAATTATCATTGTTCAAGTTAGGATATTAAGTTGTAAAAAAAAACCATTACATTATTCAAATCAAATTGGATAGTGGTTATTTAAAACTATCACATTGTTCAAGTAAAAATCATTATTGGTAAACCATAAACCACTAGTATAAATGGAAGATGGTTAGTGGTCAACCAAAAACCACCATATGAAATGAATATGGTTCATAGTAAACCAAAAAAATAACCACATAAAGAATTCAAAGCTCTAGCTTATATTCTTATAACCATAAATCATTTAGGAGTGGGGGAATTCAAAGTTCTAATTTGGATCCCACCAACAAACTTCTTACCTTGATCCTAAGTGGGAATATCTGATAATAAGGTTTCAAGATTCAAAGATCTAACTCAATCAAAATTCAATCAACATTGGGAAATTCCATTATAGCAACAAGCTTCTTAAAAATCAATAAAATCAATTATTCTGATGATAAATTCCGTTATAGAAACTAGCTTCTTCAAAATCATTAAAATCAATTATTAGGATGATACCTAGAAAGATTGGGAAGTTTCAAAATTCAAGCATGGCAATTGTTGACTTATACACATCGAGAGATTAGTAGTTTTTCAAGATTATCTTGATAAAAACTTGGTTAAGGAGTTTCAAATTGAAGACAAAAAAATTATTTGTATAATTATTCAAGCTTGTGATTTTGGAGAGGGGGATGGATGTTAGACTGTGAATCCATAAATAATCATAAAGTTTAAGATAAGACAAATATTAGTTGTATTCTTTACCTTTAATAAGTTATAGTCATCATTTACTAATAAGTTGTCAATAACTTCTAAATCTAAAATAATTCAACTAACATACTATAAATTTATATCCTAAAATTAATGCAATATGTTGAATACAACCTAAATCCTTTTCTTTTTTTTCTCTGTAAAGCTAATTCTATTAAAAGGAAGGAAAAATAAAATTACAATGAGGCTGCAGCGTCAGCCGAGAACAACTAAGTTCCTTCTAGGAATCATAACTGACCCATATTTGGGGAAACCAGTTTAACATTACAAAAAACCATGCAGAAGATCGGGAAAACATCGACAAAACTAGAATGAAGATTTGAGACATCACCATCTGAAGCAGTTGAGAAACATGACAGAATTGCCTTACGAGTGAACGAGAAACAAAACCATAGACAACAGGACCTAGCCAGTCAACAGCAAATCTCTGAGGTGGCGCTTGGGAGGTCACGTGGCGTTACATTGGGACGTCCTGGTCATGAGCCTCCTCGACAATGGGGCACACATTCCCATACCAAATCTCACCTTCCTTCACCACGTCGCTAGCCGCCCTGCCACTTGGAAGTTTCGTCGCCTGAGCGATGCTGCTCGATCTGCCAGCAATAGCCATCGAAATTGTGGCTCCATGAGCGTTGCCACCTGGAAGTTCCATTACCTGAGGTATGCCGCTCAAGCTGCCAGCAATAGCCATCGAAGTTGTGGCTCCATGACGCTGCCACCTGGTTGCCGAGTGTCGCCTGCAATATCACCTTCAACATTCTGACCACCATGTCTAGCTGCCCTGCCTTCATCCGTCGGGAGCTGCTTAGAGCCCAGACAAACTTCCATTCTGCGAATGTCCTGAGGTTGCTCTGCAGAGTTTCACGCAGGAGCATTGTGTTGTTCTTCTTCTTCTGAGAAAATGATAGTGATATTAGCTGTAATAATAGGCCGGTTTAGGTTGCTCTGGAACCTGAAATGATTTGAATGGAAGGCAGTGTGACGATAGTGTCTGCGGGGCGGACTAGGAGGGAGAGAGCTGGCCTGCGAAGGAGGCAGAGAAATAGGACGTGGTGGCTGTTCTTCACTATCCGTTGCGTGAGAGCAAGTGCTCCCACCTCTGTCACCTCCTCTACAGCTCCGCATGCGGTGTCGAACCATCATAATGGAGTGGGAGAGAAGTTCAGGAGAATTGGGGGCCTGGAAGGAAAGTAGTGAATGCTCAGAGGGCTCCTGGATAGGGTTCAAAGGGCAGTGCTTGGAATGGGAGTAATGGTACCCATTGCCAAAGCCAAGACAACAGAGAAGCCAACAACGTTTTCCTGTAACAGTTCTACTACTAGGGTTTCCTACTTGGAGCGGGCAAATGCTGAAGGAGGGAGGGCAAACAGAGGGGTTGATGGGTGCCATGTTAAATCCAACAACTTTCATTTTTCGGCCAGAGCAACCATTAAAGACTTCCTTCAGGCTGGCCTGCTCTCACCTAAAGTGAGTCTACGGGTGCCATAACTAAACCTGGGATGGTGCGCTGGCCACCATCTGGCTAGCCCTAGCACTGTCAATCCATCGTCCCACCATTAATGTTCTTGAGAATCACCCGCATCCGGGTTTTTCAATCCTTTTCTTTTTATATCTTATCTTTAGTTATTAATATTTATTAGCAATCAGTTGACATTATTATCGTAATTTTTTTTAATAAATATATATGTGTGGGGTTTTGTATTTTTATGAGATTTAATATTAATAAGTATTTGTTTATTAACAAATAATTGACGTTGTCATCCCTCAATGTTGGGATGCATGTGGAGGGTGACGTATCGTGGCAGTATGTCAATGTAATGACATATTGATGTTGTTTAAAGCAAGTCATCTTAATCCAAAGTTCAATAGCAATTTTTAATTTAATATGATTTTCTAAGTAGATTTAAAGGAGTTCATGGATTTTATCTCAGGTGGTTGGGAGGGTTTAATAATAACTTTTCTACTCGGGTTCTAATGGCAGATGTGACATGATAAGTTGCCGTCACATAACGCAACCATGTGTAAACATAATGTAATTGATGAGATATATGAAACACGCTTCTTCGAGAAAGTTGCACCCCTTTTTCTTTTTCTTTTTTAAATTTAAAATATATATTTTTAATTATTATGGTTACAAGCATATTGTTTTAACCAACCTAAGGTTGATAGTGAATATTAAATTCAAGAAATAAAAATGTGGAAATTTATTCTTAAATGTTGAAATTTAACTTTTGTATGTTTGATTAGTTTCTAATTTGCAAATATCAAAATATTTCGTAATATTTTGTAAGTTTGTAAAAAGTGAAATAATGGGATGTTATAAAATTAAGAGAATAAATATTTTGAAAAATAAAAATTAGAGAAAAAATACACAAATATTAAATTAGGTTTAAAATTCAATTCTTAAAAGTTGGAATTTCACATTTAGAATAACCATTAAATTCAAATTTGGTAACTACTACGATTTTTATTTTTTATTTTAATTATTTTCCAATATCTATTTCAATAATTTTATAAATAGAAAAATTTATAATTATATTTATTTAACAAATTATTATGTAAAAAAAAATATCTACAGAACCCTTTTGGGCCGAAATAGTTCTGAACTTCAGGTCCAAATTTCAGAGCTTTTCTCACTACATTTGTGGAGATATGATCTGAGGAAGTTAGGGTTTTTGCAAACTCCTAAATTACATTCCAAACAGGTTAGCTGGGGAAAATCGTCATAACTTTATCTCTGAGCAACAAATTGAAATTTTGTAAGAAGTTACAGAAAGAGGATAGAGTGTAGTTTTCTGTGTATATTTTTCATATCCGAAGGTCGAAAAAGTGACACATGGCACTTCATACAAGTTCACTCTACTGAAACATTATATAATCAGGTCACCTTAGGAGATTGTGTATAAATTTTTCTTAAGGAACCCAATTACGATCAGACTTGTGGAGTTAGAAAGAGGACTCAAAGGGCTATTACATGCCAAAATTTTTGAACTTAAATATCCAAAATTACAGAGTTAGCTGTTTCAATATCGAGCTCCTAAAATCAAGAAAAAGTGAGATGAGGAAGTTTGATGGCAAGGATCTGGTAAATTGGATACTACTGATGGAGAAATATTTTGATCTACATGATGTACCACTGTTACAAAAAGTATGTATTGCGTCTAATTAATTAGAAGTGAATCAATTTTTATGGTATAAAGGGCTTTGTTCTTGTAAACCACTTGTTACGTGGTCAATTTTCACAGAGGAAATTATAGCACATTATGAGGATACAAAGAGAAACACCTTCTTTAGCCAATTGATAAATCTCAAACAAAAGGGTTCAATGGAAGAGCACATTGAGGACTTTCAAAAATTGAATAAAAGGGTAAATGGTATTCCAGAGAAGCAAAGGGTTGATGTCTTCATAGGGACTTTAAAGGATAACATTCAACATGAGGTTCATCTTTAGGAACCTGATTCATTGGAGAAGGCATTCAGGTTGGCAAGAAAAATTGAAAGCGAAATTATGGAAACAAGTAAGCCCACCACTCACAACTATAAATATGGAAGTGTTTTTTCTCCTAGCCTTCCACAACCTACAAGGTTTACACCACAACAATTTGAAGAAAAAAGAGAAATAGGGCTTTGTTACATTTGTGATAGCAAATACACTAAAGGTTCTAAGTGTGCTGAGAAGAAATTATTTTACATAGATTATGAAGAGGAGGAATAAAAAGATAAAGAAACATCAAAAGAAGATGATATACACCAGGAACCAACCACAGAGAAAGAAGAAATGAATTTGATCATATCTTGTAAAGCATTGGCAAGAATTACCACTCCTCAAACTCGCAAGATAGAAGGACATATCAAGAAGAAAAAGGTTCAAGAAGTTAAATATCACATCGAGAAAGAAGAAATTAATTCAACCATATCTTGTAATGCATTGGCTAGCATTATCACTCCTAAAACTATCAAGATAGAAGGACATATTAAGAAGAAAAATGTTCAAGAAGTGAAAGATCACATCGAGCATCAAGAAATGAATCCAGTCAATCTTGTAATGCATTGGAAGAAACTAAGACTTCTCAAACTCTCAAGATAGAAGGACATATCAAGAAGAAAAATATTCAAGCAGTGAAAGATCACATCCAGCATCAACAACAAGTTCTCCAAATATTAAAGCATAATGCCACTTTGGTGCATAACTGAATGAAACAACAGGAAAATCAACATCACAGTGAAAGAAGTTTTGATGTAGGCGATTGCGTATTTTTACGGCTACATCTCAAGCAAGCTATTTATGAGAAGGAAATGTTGGCAATACTACATGCACTTAAGAAATGACGACCTTACCAAATGGGAAGACACTTCAAGGTAATAATGGATCATGATAGTCTTATATACTTTTTATAACAAAGATTATCTTTAGAAAAATAGAAAAAATGGGTCACAAATATGTTGGGTTATGACTTTGAAATCATCTACAAAAAAGGGAAGTAAAATGTTGTTGCAAATGGACTCTCAAGAAAGGATGAGGAGGTGGAAGCTAATCAATATATTGCCACATCATCAAAAAATTACAAAAAAACATTTCGAGAATAACAAAGCTAGCTAAGTGCAAATCCACCTTCAAGCCAAAATTAAGTGTTTGAAACCTCCAATATTGTCATTACCCGTCCAATCTAAAAATGCTTTGGCTCCGACAGTATATATCCCAGTATAGAAAAACAGTAAATGCATTACTGCTGTGCATATTGATAGCTGATGCCAAGAACATGCTATGATAATTCCACGAGCTAAGTTGGAAGAACACACCGTGACCGCACTTGAGGAGGGTGAACTGGCCCGCAAGAGCCAAACCATGAATCGACCTGACCGTGCACACAAATTGACCCACGAAGGGCAACTCTTAACCATATACTCTATGGGACGTTGTAACCCCATGGGTAGCTTTAAATGCTACCGGCCACACCGTTGACCATTAACCACAGTGGGAAAAATATGATAATCGCTATTTGCGGTTTTGATATTCAAAGATCTGGTCACAGTCTCAGACAAACAAGACCGAATCTGGAGGCCATAAATCTGAATCAAAACTGTCATTGCTAAGCTTTTTCTGCAGTGTTTTGGCGCCCTCAGAGTCCTGGCTGCGTTATCATAGGCCCTCGCGGCTTCTTCTGTGGTACCAAAAGTACCGAGCCAAATAAAGATATGGTTGTGCTTCATGCGCACGCTGCCATAGACTGAAGAAATTCTCAATTTCACTGCATTTGAAACAGTCGCATGAGGATTATTAAATCATAATACATTTACCCCACCCTTTGACATAGAGAATGTCTCAATACCAACAGCTCAAGAGGGAAAACAATAAAGAGAACAATAATACATCCATCAATCCATTCCTATCAAGAGAGAAACTATTGAATCTGCTCAATTGGATCAACGTCGACGGTTAAGAATGGAGCTTGATGAAACTTGTATTCTCAAATCTTTAAATGGGTCCACCCAGTTCTTGTCTTCCTCAACAGCACGTTGCCATCGCCTCCGAAAAATTGTCAATTCTGCTACAGATTCACGTCATATCAACCATATATTCAATCGGAAATCGCTGCACAGTGAACCACGCAGCACCACATCAACGGGAATCGAACTTCCAGAGTCAGGGGAGGCTGTTCCTCCAGAGTCCAGTCGTAAACATGCACCATGCTTCCATGGCACGCAGCAGCCCCCAACCGGTGACGCCCGGATCGCTGTAGCGTCACCCGTTGCGCGCCCACTGATGGAGGTTGAGAGCTCCATCCGGTTGCCGTCCTTTCACCCCCATTTCGCCCCTCGGAGGCGGTCCATGATGCCGTAGTACAAAGCCTCCCTGTAGAGCGCCTGCTCCAACATCCCCGGCGGAACATGAAGCTCCCAGGTGCGCAGCAGGTCCAACAACACCGAGAAATAGGAGGGGTTCCGGTCTATGAAGATCTCTTCATCGTCATTGCCATCAACATGACATCTGGTACCCTCAATTTGATTTGCAAAAGAAAAAAAAACAAGATTCTTTTCCCACTGGGGTGCTGTTTCTGGAAGCTTAAATCGCAAGTCATCTTCATCATCTGCCTCTGGTAGATACGGCGGTGGAGGACACTGGTTATTTGCCGAATAGGAGGACGAACCGGCTGGTGGGTAGCCTGTATACACAGTCACTGGCTCGGCCCTTGCCAACCCATGGCATCCTGCTGGAAACGCGTTCACACGCTCGTCCTTGGCCGCCCCATATGATCTTGTAACTCCTTGCAGTGGCTGTTGCCAAAAGGCAATGACATTAGCCTTGATGGCATAGCCCGGAGGCCCATAATCATACAACCCAACACCTCTATAAATCTTGAAAGAGGGTGTGTAAAACAACCTCCTCTCCAACGTATTGTTAACGGCCTGCCTGAAAGCTTATTTGCTCATAGAGGCTCTGCTATCCTCCGAGAGCCTTGCCTGCAGCTTTTGCACCCAAATCTTTAGCAGAAAACTCATCGAGAACTGCCAGCACTTGTTTCAATTCATTTGCCTTCTCTGGTGACAACAATAAATCCTTCTCAAGCTTGTCTTTGCAGTAATCTTTAAGCAAGTGATCTGCCCGATAACACATTCCGGTTTTCTCATCTTTCACCATCAGATCTGTGAACTTGTCAAAATGCCCAGATGCTTTCAGGACAACTTCAGGCATGACACATGGGCAATCAACCTCCAACATGTTCTCTTCTAAGACATAGTGCTGGCTCCCCAGCAAAAACCAGCGGCACCAATAGTAGATATGCCTCTGCCTTTCAAAACCTCTATAACTTTGGTAGAGTCCTCAAATCCCTTGGCTGGGCCATGACTGCCTGAACCACTGGCCGCACACAACGCTAATTCACTTGTTGCGCACACTTCGGACCACAGCTCACCAGCACAACCGGCGATTCTCCTTCAGCTGCTCACTACGCTGCAACCACGACTGCGATACCTATCCTCATTACTCCGCAGCTCGCTCTCACAGCACTCTCTGGCAGCTTCCTTACAGATATCAGATGGAAAAACAAAGTAGTTTATTTCTCTATGCCCAGGAGGAGCCAAGCCCAGGAGGGGCCAGGCCCTCAGAGGCTCTGATACCAAGATAAAATAAGCTCAATCAATATATTCTCTGTTAATTAATGAATGAGGAAATTACAAGATATTTATACAATCAATAGTCTCAAGATAGGAATTCTATCATGGACGTACACTAGTATGGTTGAGAGATTCTCTCAACCACACACTAAACTAGAGAAAACTAAATCCCTATTGTATAGGAACAAACTCCTCAAATGGGGAATTACAACCATAGACAAGTAGGAATTAGTTATTTCCAACTATCACAGCTATGTGTTGTGGGTATTCAGATCTGTCTCGCAGTGAGTAGGGTAGTTATTAAGTTATTTACTGATTAGTTTAATAATTGAATAATTGACTTAGTACTTGCCTTTCCTCCTGTTAGTTGAATTATTCACTAAAATAAAGTACTAAAATATTTATACTCCTTAAAAACTGTTATTTTATCTGCTGGGTAAAATACATTATTTATCTCACCATCATTCACTGTAACGTATGAACACAGTTAAAAAATGTCATAATATGTTGCTCCTTCCCAACTGAATTCGATATATTTGCATTAATTGAAGACTCAATAGAGTAGATTTTGATTATTGGAAGAACTCTCAACCTTATTATACCTGACCATAGGCCTGGTATATAGCGTTCTCTTGGCGTTGACTTACAATTAGTTGATGGTTGACCATCGAACTTATTTTATCTAAACCAAAGTTTCTATAAATATTAATTAAAATAAATGTTAAATATCATTTATTTGAAATGTTATTGGCTGGATAATTTTGGATTTTTTTTAAGTAGGAAAAACCCGCCTGTTTTGTATTATATAAAACAAAACATATATACGATTACATAATACCACTATTATCCTGATTGTATAGCCATTCTCTGGTTGATCAGGAAACAAACTATATGCTGCAATTAACAGTGTCGGCGATTTCTTAAATATTCTTCTGCTTCAGCAATTTTTAAATATTCTTCTGAGTCTCAGAATGAACTAGAGAAGCAAAAATACAAGCATTTTCTAGAAATATCTCAATATACAGTAGTCTACGAGATGTCTTTTTAATACAAAGATTTTATAATATATATAAAAAGTAATTTAAAAGGTTGTTAAAAAGTACTTCTATTTAGTTGTATAGCTCGGTTGCCAAGGTGTGAAATGCTTTATCCTGGGATGTCGATGCTTTTTGTTTCTATCATTCTTGTCTTTATTTTTATGTGAATGTTGTGTATCTATTAATCTTTTTTTGACATTCCATCTGCATTTTTATTTTAAGCTTTGCTGATGTGTTGTATGGTAGACTGTGGTGTGTGATCCATAAGCTTTGTATTCTGCTTAACCAGCCTTGGAGGGTGTTTTTTTTAATATAATTCCTTCCCAAAATGTGGTCTATAATACAAATCTCCATAAATTTGTATTTGTGGGATGTCCAAGAATTTAGTAATCCATAATAACCCCCACAAGGCAATAGCTTCTTCTTTCATATTTGATCCTTCTCCCTCATTCCAGTGTATCCAGAATTCTTGATCTTCATAAACCTTTATCCAGATTCTGCATCAGCATCTCCCTCCTTGAGACAGCCCATCAAAAAGCCCCACTGGGTATATGATAACTTGTTCCATCCCTTTGTCTTCTTTTCCTTTTGCATGGTACCAAGTCCCTAAACCAATTTAGTCCATTATTCTATGTAATCACAAATCATGTCTTCTCTCCACCTTTTTTTTTTCTAAAGATCAAATGATTGGGCCCTTTATAAATTTCTGAGAAGACAGCAAGTGAGAGCATCCTCCAGTTGATGCATTGTGTACTCTGCCATTTTAAGCAAATGAACATATGGTATCTTCATGTTAGTAATGAAATGCTTCCAAATGCTAACATAACTTGGACAATATAAGAATAAATGGTTGTTATCCTCTTCTTCCTTCCTACATAGATAGCATATCCCAGGGCCATGTTGATTCCTCTTCTATAAATTTTCCCATATTGTGTTTGCCAAAACTTATAGAACCAGCATCTTTCAAAAATCTGTAGTTCCTTCATCTACTCTTCAATTTCTCCAGATTTCTTCTTTTTTCCCATCCATGTAATTTGGTCTCCCTAGCTGTCATAAGATACCCTGGCGCCTTTTAACGATTTTATGATTTAGAACCATTCCAGTTCATATTACCCTGTAAGACTCAGTTGGATGGGATCAATATAGATTAGAATATTGCCGATCCACTCACGGATCACCTGGTTCAAAACAAAGACGCTTTTTCTATTTAGGCAATTTATTAATTCTGCTCATTTTCCTTTTTAGCCTAACAATGACTGGTCATTTAACCAAAGTTCATATTATCATTTCTATTTTAAGTTAGCATTAATCCATGGCATAAAATGTTATTAAATTTTCATGAAAATGAACTCTCAATAATTTTGAATGGATTATACATTGTAAACCAGGTCTAATGTTCGGTGTGGCTCTTGGCATGTTCGCCATCTGCCATTAATTACTAAACACCATCTCCATAACGTGACCTTCCTCCACAAGTTGAATGAGACATTTCTCGAATGAAAACTCCTTAGTAATCCAAGCGCTGTCTACCTGCCACAAACCTGAGCATATTGACCAGATGGGAGGGTGGCTTTTAGTTACAACAAGTGATGAACCAGGCTTTTTAGAATGAATTCCATTCGCCTCTTTCTCTAAAAAGGATAGGAGGTCCAACTTTATAAACCTTACCATTCAACATTTCCTTGTTGAACGAGGTCACCCACCCAAGAGTAACCTTACCATTCAATATTTCAGAAAGAGAAAGCGGCATGATTCTATATTTATATAGAATCATGGATATATAGTGTATCATCTGCCCGAAAAAAGGAAGGAAAGGGAGCGTATCATCTGGAAAAAAATAATGGAAAGCGAGCGTATAATTGCATATATGTAATTACATTATTCCAGTTTGGTTTATTATATTTCTGTCCATTTATTTTTATTTTTATTTTTGGAAACAAAAAAATATATCTTTGAATTTAAGTTTTTTTTATCTATATCAATTTTTTCATAATATTTTTGGGCGGAAATCACACTATAATATTTTTGTTAACCTATTTAGAATTAGAGTGTGGTTCATTATCAGGAAAAGTTGAAGAATCAGATCATGGCTGCATGTTAAATAGGGGGCACATCTGTCAACTGCTATATTTTGACTAGGAAACGGCTACTATATTGGATTGGGCAATTTGACTGAGAAATGATTAAATTTAACTGGACCTAAAGAAAAAGACAAAAAAAAGTTAATTTTGTTATATTTATTACCAAAATTTAAATAAGGTAAAATTTGTATTTAATAATCCATTAGCTATATTTACATATAGCAAACTATACTTAACATAGGGCTAAAACACAAGATGTATAGGCCTAGAACACAAGATGTATCTGCAAATAGCAGGATAAAATCGTATGCCTATGACACAAGATGCATTTGCAAATAGCAATATGATTATCTTATGACTTTTGAATGCACAAAATATGACCGTAAATAGCAGTAAAGAAGTAAATTATATACATTTGGTTTCTTCTTTTAAATTTTCAGTGTTTCTGTCATTCTTGACGCAGGATGCACTTGCACATAGCAATCTGAACAAACAGTATGATTATTATATGATTTTTGAAGTTTCATTTTGCATCAGTTTCAGAGAGTGCTTCTATTTTGTTTTGTATCAACGTTTTATTGATACAAGGTTTCAGAGAGTGCTTCTATTTTGTTTTGTATCAACGTTTTATTCATACAAGGATCCCGATCTGGTTAAAAGAATTGGAGCTTGTTTTGTATCAATGAATTCTTTACACCTGATTAAGAATTGGGGCTACCACAGCTCTGGAAGTTCGATCCACTGCCATTCAATACAGATTTGTTCTATGTCTTCTTTTGAGACTCTCGTACGGATGTTCTTTGCTTGCTGTAAGACTCTTGGTATGGATGCTCTTAATAGAAATTTATTTGCTGCTCGTGCGCTCAAGTGCAGGATGTCTCCGCTTTCAAAGTCATTGCCATAGGAGAATTAGTTGGGGGAGATGGTGCACAAGCTCCATACGGCTACCACGTGAACAGACAATGTTTTCGCTTCTGAGTTGGGCCTTGGAATTTTACAGAGTTGATGCTGCCAGTTCAAACTGTCCTAAATTTCAATGTTGGTTTCCTGGTTGTGTCCTGTTTCGGCAGGTATACCATTGCATTGCAATCTTGTTTGATTACATAGGGTTCGATTATTTGAAGACCTAGCAAAGTTTCAAACCTCTCAACAACCTTCTGACTTGAGTATGGTTTTGGATTATTTGAATAACCAACGAAGGCAATAATCAAACGTTGTCGTTAAACCTTTTGGTTAAGCCCTTCAATGACTCATATTGCCTCAAATTTACAGATCGTTAAACTTTCGGGTTAAGCCCATACAATCCATAAATTTCATAATTAAATTGAAAATAACATTTATCAACATGGAAGGGAGTATTCTCTCTTGATGTGATGCAGGGTACAAACTATCTAGAATTCATAATCGCAACATAAATGTCAAATCAAATCAAGCTATTTTTCGACCGAATCTCATCTTCTTTCAAGTCTTCTTCAAATATTTGAATGGTCCAAAAGATTTTATTTCCTGAAATTAATTAATTATTATTAAAAAACTTTATTTGGTTTGCACAGGCTTTTTCATATATGATTTAATTTGCAGAAAGTATATATATATATATATATATAAAGGTTTATTTTTATCTTGGTAAGAAAATGATTTAATAGATTAATAAATTTATTTGGTTTATACAGTTTTTCATATATTGATTTATTTTCCAAAAGAAAATAGTTTTTTTATAGAATATTCTTTTTATTTGATTTATTTATTTTCTTATTACTGGAAATCTTATTTTCTCATTATTTTTCTCATTATTAGAAATTTTATTTGATTTATAGAATTTTTTCTTATTTAATTTATTTTCACTCGTTATTAGAAATCTTGATTTATAGAGTTTTGTTCTTATTTAATTTATTTTCACACATTATTAGAAATCTTAATTGATTTATAAAGTTTTGTTCTTATTTAATTTATTTTCAACGAGAGAAATAATTTTTTTGCTAGGCTTTGTTTTCTTTTAGTTATGAAAACAAATTTGTAAATTAACTAGTTTTTATTTATAGATTTTTTTGGGTAGGCTTTTATTTTGGAAATCAATTAGTAAATTAATTATGATTAGATTTATGGTTTTATTTAGAATTTTTTTGTTAGTTTTATTTTTTCTTTATGGTAAAAATGAGTAAGAAAAATAGATTTTTCAGAAATTTTTGGTTAGGCTTTATTTTCTTTATGTAAGAAATCAACTGGAAAAATAGATTTTTTTAAAAGAAATTTTTGGTTAGGTTTTATTTTTTCTTTATGTAAGAAATCAACAAGAAAAATAGATTTTATTTATGAAAACAAATTAGTACATTAACTATTATTAGATTTATGAGTTTTTATTATATTTTTCTTTATGAAAACAAATTAGTAAATTAACTATTATTAGATTTATGGGTTTTTATTTAGAAAATTTTGGTTAGATTTTATTTGCTCTTTAAAAATAGATATTTTATTAAATTAACAATTAGATTTATGGGTTATTTATTTAGAAATTTTTTGATTAGGTTTTAATTTTTCTTTACATAAGAAATCTTAGCAAGAAAAATAGATTTTTCGAAATTTTTAGTTAGATTTTAATTTTTCTTTTTTGTAAGAAATCAAAAAGAAAAATATATCTTTTTGGCTAGCCTTTACTTTCTTTAATTTATTAAAACAAATTAGTAAATTAACTATTATTAGATTTATGGGATTTTCTTTAGAAATTTTTGGTTAGGTTTTATTTCCCTTTACAAAAGAAAATGATTAAATTAGTAAATTAACTATTATTAGATTTATGGGATTTTTTTTTGAAATTTTTGGTTAGGTTTTATTTCTCTTTACTTAATAAAACAGAGGATAGAAAAGTAGGATTTAAAGCTTACCTCTTTCAACACTACTAATATTTTTTGCTTTTTTTTAAGCTTGGTGGGACTACATCTTCATCATGTCCAATATATCATCTCTATCATGGTGAAATTGAAATAATGGCTTCACATCAAGGATTGCCTTAACGACATAGCACCATGTCATTGTCCATCCAAGATCCGATAGACACTATTAATAAGTTATTTCAATTCACTATTATTTAGTTTTTGTGCAAACATTATTGTTTAACATCTCCAATAAAAAAATTTCGATGATATTTGGAAATATATTAAATGGAATATCATTATAAAAGTTTTAAATCTTCATATTTAAATACTTACTACAACTAGATTTACAAACAATAAATATAATTTAATGATAGATTTCATGTAAATTTACAACCTTAAACATTAATAAAATAATTAAACATATTACAAATAATATAATTCTACCTATATAATATTTTCATTTCACATGTTTATATAATTTAGATTCATAATAAAATGTGACTTGTGTAATAATTGAACATATTACAAATAATATAATTCTACCTGTATAATATTTTTATTTCACATGTTTATATAATTTAGATTGATAATGAAATGTGGCTTATCCAATTGCAAATTAATGCTAAACAAATTACAAATTTCGTGGGTAATATATGTTAATTTTATAAGCAAATAGATATATTTGCATAAATTTGAAAACAATTTGAATAAGGTGAAAGAAGAGACGATGAGATATTCATTAGTGAGTATTAGATACAATAATAAAATGAGAGTGGCTGAGAGTGGTTAATGAGAATGTGAAATAGTCACTCTCAAGCATTCAATACATGATTTATGTACTTTAAATTGATAATAAAATGTGTTTTATGCAATATCATATAAATGTAAAATAATCTAAAATAAATTAGAAAGTTTGTAATATATGTTGTTTTAAAAGAAAATAGATTTTATTGAATAGTATAGAAAATAATTTTAATGTAGTAAGTAGAGGCTTGAGATAGATACTTCTAAGCATTCAATACATATTTATTACAAAATTTAAAGAATTTTTGTTGAAAAATGTATCTATGAAATTAGGAATAATAGGATGTTAGAGTTAATTGGAGGAATGTATTGTTCTAATTCATTATTCTATATTAAATTAGTTAATGTTGTTAGTTTGTAACATGTGTTTGTAGCTATATCATCATTATCTACTATGTTGATACCATTGCCATAAAATGAGCCTCTATTATGTGTTATATGTGTGTGTTCCAATTAAGAAAATCTCTGAGTTACATAGTTATTATGTCTCTCTATGTTGTCTTTGTTTTTCTTGTTTTGGTCTCAAAGCCATGAGGTGGTGTAACATATTGTTCATTGGAAGTTGTGCAAGTTGGACATTCTATGTTGTATCTATAGATTCATAGAATCTACTACATGAAGTATAAAACCAACCACATGAGGCATGTGACATATGCAGCTACATGGAATGGTTTTTGAAGCTCATCTAGTTCTTCCTACAACTCCTACATATACATAAGTACTTGGTGATAGTATTATTGTAGCCATTAAGAAACTATCCTCAACGAATTTCTTTATGCATTTCCTCACCTTCTCTTCCTGTAGATTTGTGAGCGAGTCAAGAGTAAATCTCGACATCAAATCTGGCCCCAAATTCTATAGCTTAAAGCGATCGGTCAACTCTTGAATCTCTATTTCTAGTTCTATGTAATGGGTAAAATAATCAATGAGGGCATTAATTTGATCTACATTAATAATCAAGGATTTATTGATAATGGGGATCACGAGATTCTCATCCCACGAAGGGTTTTTATCACCCTCCAGATCATCCATGATGTAGAAATTGTAATGGGGATCAACCCACGAACTAATGGATGAGCTATCATTATTATTTCCAAGATCATTTATTATTATTTTGTCAGTTTTTTTTGTTGATTTTGGTACTTAATTGACTCAGTATTCCTGGTGCTAACCTCCATGTAGTAGGCCTTACCATAGAGGGTTGTAGTTCTCATGACTTGAAATTCTATATTTATTTTAGTACCATTTTGGTTTTCATATTCGATTTTTCCTCTACAAACTTAGGAATCTACATAGTTCTGATAGATTTAGGAGTGTTAATTCCGTAATTAGCAGTGTCAATATCATATTTTGGGCTCCTAATTTCTAATTTTGGTATCCTTTTAGGGGTCACATGTTGAGTTGTTGATTGCATCAAATTGGAATCGGTTATTTGAATGTCAATTCATTTGTCTGAATGTTTCCTTGATTGAGTGTTTATGTTGAATCTATTCGTGAACAACTTTTGATATATTATATCTAATAAATCTCTTTCCTTATGAGAGTTAAGATTTTCTGTGATCTTCTGAGCTCTTCAATATCTCCCCAAGTAGAGACACCCATACCAAAATTTGGGAGGAATAATTTGCTAAGGAGGTTGAAGCAACAATGTGGAGCTAAGTTAATTTGGCCAAAGGAGAATGATGTGGCACAACATTCATTACTTTTGAAGATTCCTAAAATAAGAGAAGGTGTTAATCTATTACATGCAAAATAGAACCAACCACATGAGGCATGTGATGTATGAAGCTACATGGATTGTTTTAGGAAAGCTCATCTAGTGCTTCCTAAAGCACCCATAGGGACATGGAGTACTTGGTGATAGTATTATTGTAGTCATTAAGCAACTATTCTTCATGTATACCATTACACATTTCCCCACCTTCTCATCTAGATCTAGGAGATTTGTGAAGGATTCTAGAGTAAATCTTGACATCAAATCTGACCGTAAATTCCATAGATCAGAGTGAATGATCGACTCTTGAATCTCTATTGCCATTTCTATCAAATGGGGAAAATAATCAAGGAGGGCATTAATTTCCTCTGCATTAATCAACAAGGATTTGATGGTAATGGTGATCATAGGATTCTCATCCCACGAAGGATTTGCATCACCCTCCATATCGACCCTAATGGAGAACTTGTAATGGGGATCAACCCATGGACCAATGGACGAGCTATCATTCTTAGCTCTAGGATCATTCATTGGTATTTTGATAGGTCTTTCAACTAATTATGATCCTCACTTGACTCAGTATTCTTAGAGCTAATGGTCATCTACTAGGCCTTACTATAGAGGGTTGTATTTCTCATGATTTGAAATCCTTAATCTGTTTTAGTAGCATTTTGGTTTTCATCTTCAATTTTGCCTCTACAAACTTAGAAATTTGTGGAGTTTTGATAGATTTAAGAGTGTTAATTCCATAATCAAAAGTGTCACTAAATTCTAATTTTAGTATCCTCCTACCAAAATGAAATAACAAATGGTGTATAGCTTTTTAACTCTACTCGATCATCAACTTCAACAACTATTCCATGTTGGAATCCTACAATTCCATGTTGTATCAACACCCCCAATGGTGACAAGTTATAGTAATGAAATATCTACAAATTTTTTTTAAAGGGATTCAAATGAAAAAAACAATTTTTTTCAATGGCGGATCAATGGCTTTCCTGTGTTGATTCTTCGCATGATTAACTATATATGCTTCTTTCTCTTCGATATCATTCAAGGTAAACCGTCAGTGGTAGGACTGGATTTAAAATTTATGCATTACATGTCTCCTACCCAAGTTGTTCTTAGCCATGTCACTCTTCTCATTCTCCATTCCTAAAAGCTTTTAAGGCCTCATCAGTTGGTTGGTCTTCCCACTCCATTTAGGAAAACGCGGGTAGGAGACATGTAATGCATATAGCCATCCTTTCCCATGAGCTCGTCATTTACCCAAGCTCTGCACGCAAACCCCATCACTGTGTCAGTCCGTCCCATTCTTTTGGGCATCCTTTCCTATGGGATCGTCACTTGGCCAAGGTCGACGTGCAAGCCCATCACTGCAGCAAGTCGGTGAGGGAAAGCATTCCCTCTACCAAACCCCCAACATTAATAGCAGATCAGATTACATCAGATTTGGGTTGCACACCAGCCCACCGACCGACGAGCGAGAGTCGCAGTATGTGGGTGCTTTACATTCTCTAAACGAACACCGGGTATGTAGATCATTATTGATGTTTCATATCAGGTATGTAGATCATTATTTACATAACAAGTAGCATGAAAAAATAATATTTATTTAAATTAAGGTGATAATAATTAATTAATCGGTTTTTTTAATAGTTCACTACTATATGCATCCTGCCACATGTGCGCCCTCTTGCATGTAAAATTTGTTTTCCGCAAAAGTCTCAAGTGGACCCTCTTGCATGTAATACGTGTTTTGCACAAAGTCTCCAGAAAGTACTAGCTGAGTAGTTTTAAGGAGATTATGATAGTTTTAGAGACTACAATTCCTGATGTAAAGCACTTTATCATGGAGTTGTCTATAATGCGATTTTTGTTGGAATTTAATTCCAACTGCAAACAATGAACAACTGGACAGAAATCTGATTTCCCGTAGATGTTCCAGCCTGTTCGATGCCGCAAAGTCGCTGCAGATATTTTGCACATTAATGTGCATTAAATCCACAGAATTTAATTCCCCTGCAACCGCCGACTTGTTTTCACTAAGAAAGTCATCACCGCCTCTGCATTCAATACACAGATAAGTGTTAGAAGATATTTTGGTTATTTTATTGTTTAAACTCAGATATTTATTTTCCTATAAATGTAATGAGCAGTAGCATAGAAGAGGTGTGGCAACAGTGTTAATCTCTCTGCAATACAGCACAGCAGTGCTAGAATGTAATTTCTATCTTTTTGAGAAAGAATGTGCAGCAACACGAGCTCACATGAATGAAGCTTTATGCACAGCAATGTTGAGATAAAGTTGCTGAAACAACAGTGCTTAGACAGCAATACTGAGACAGAGTATTTTGCTTATTTGTAATGCACAACAGTGCAGACACAACAATGTCAATTTGTAGGTATACACAGATTGAAGTGCCTCTGAAGCAGGCATGTTGAAATCCCTCTGTTAAGAGGTAGATGTTATTTGTGTGGGACAAAAGCGTTCCTTGGTGAATCACTCTGTTAAGAGGAAGATGCTCTTAAGCATAAATTTCTGGAACTGAAGTGTTCTTGTTGTTATCCCTCTGTCAAGAGGAAGATGAATTTGTATCAGCTTGTTTACTGTTTATGAATACAAGTTTACTGTTTACAAGTTTACTGTTTAGCTTGTTTACTACTGCTGTTACACCACCTGCATATTGCTGTTACACCAGTTTTTAGTGTTGCTGAGTATTGCTCTGTTAAGAGTTTTACTTTAAATTATCATAAATTTCCTGTTGCTGCAACACCAACTCTCTGTTGCTGCAACACCAAATCCTGTTGCTGCAACACAGTTTCCAGTAAGCAATTTTTCTGTTTTTCTGTGTTATAAAAAACAGAGTGTTATTCTGCGTTGCTGCAACACCGAATCCTGTTGCTGCAACACCAAGTCCAAAAAACGAAATTTACAGTTTTCTGTGCAGAAACAAAGCAGAAACAGAGCATTTTTGTGTTGTCTGTTTGTTAAGGAATTTAGCAGAAAATTCCAACATGGTATCAGAGCTAGTCTAGGCACTCAGTAAGTCAAGAACAGAGTTTGTTTTTCACTGTAGGAGCTGTAAGAAGTTTAAAGAGCAGATTTTTCCAGCAGAGAAAGTTTTTGCTTGTTTTTTAATTTTACAGTTAGTATCTCTTCTTTACCTATACAGAGTTAAGATGGCAGATGCTGGAACAGGTTTGACAAATTCCCAACTGCCACAGTTTAATGGGAAAAATCACAGTTATTGGTCCATAACAATGAAAGCATTGTTTGCTTCTCAAGGAATATGGGAGCTGGTTAAAACTGTCTATGCTGAACCTGCAGATGCAACAGCATTGGCTGCTTTGACAGTAGCAGAAAGAGACCAGTTGAAGAGTGACATGAAGAAGGATGCTTTGGCCCTCTACTTCTTGTATCGAGCAGTGGATGAGAGTGTGTTTCCAAGGATAGCAGCAGCTACGACATCCAAAAAAGCACGGGAAACTCTCAAGACAACCTATCAAGGCATGAAGAAAGTAAAGGCAGTAAAACCTCAGTTCATTGAGGAGGAATCTTATGATGAAAGCTTAGAGAAAACAATGAATGATAAAAACTGTTTGTCTCGTGATGAAGATGATGAGGAGATGGCTGAAATGCATCCCCAAACAACAGCGCCAACACAAGGGCAACAATTCGCACCCTTGAGGAGAAGTGAATGTGCTTATCCAAGCACACCACAAGAACCAACAAATGAAGGTACGAATTCTTTGTTTGCTTTATCTAGTCATGTTGATGACCCTGTTCATTTCAAAAATGCAGTTAAAGATAGGAAATGGACAAAACCCATGAATGGGAGAAAGGAATTGAAGTTCCTTGAAGGTATGTTTAAAGAATATGGAGTTCGATATGTAACTCTTGCCAAGATGGCTGAGATGGGCTTTACTTCCAACACCCTTGTCAATATGACAAAGGAAGAGATTGAAGATTTGATGAAGACCCTAGTAGAACTCTATCAGATGGATCTTCCTATAGGGAAGAGATATGAAATTACATCTTCCATGAGAGCAGAGAAGGAGCAAGTTGCTGATATTCTGACCAAACCATTGGATCAGAAAAGTTTCAAATTTTTGATGAAGTGTTTGGGTATGACTAATAACCCAGCAGTTGAAATTAAGGGGGAGTGTTGGAATTTAATTCCAACTGCAAACAATGAACAACTGGACAGAAATCTGATTTCCTGTAGATGTTCCAGCCTGTTTGATGCCGCAAAGTTGCTACAGATATTTTGCACATTAATGTGCATTAAATCCATAGAATTTAATTCCCCTGCAACCGTCGACTTGTTTTCACTGAGAAAGTCATCACCGCCTCTGCATTCAATACACAGATAAGTGTTAGAAGATATTTTGGTTATTTTATTGTTTAAACTCAGATATTTATTTTCCTATAAATGTAATGAGCAGTAGCATAGAAGAGGTGTGGCAACAGTGTTAATCTCTCTGCAATACAGCACAGCAGTGCTAGAATGTAATTTCTATCTTTTTGAGAAAGAATGTGCAGCAACACGAGCTCACATGAATGAAGCTTTATGCACAGCAATGCTGAGATAAAGTTGCTGAAACAGCAGTGCTTAGATAGCAATACTGAGACAGAGTATTTTGCTTATTTGTAATGCACAGCAGTGCAGACACAACAGTGTCAATTTGCAGGTATACACAGATTGAAGTGCCTCTGAAGCAGGCATGTTGAAATCCCTCTGTTAAGAGGTAGATGTTATTTGTGTGGGACAGAAGCGTTCCTCGGTGAATCACTCTATTAAGAGGAAGATGCTCTTAAGCATAGATTTCTGGAACTGAAGTGTTCTTGTTATCCCTCTGTCAAGAGGAAGATGAATTTGTACCAGCTTGTTTACTGTTTATGAATACAGGTTTACTGTTTACAAGTTTACTGTTTAGCTTGTTTACTACTGCTGTTACACCACCTGCATATTGCTGTTACACCAATTTTTAGTGTTGTTGAGTATTGCTCTGTTAAGAGTTTTACTTTAAATTATCAGAAATTTCCTGTTGCTGCAACACCAACTCTCTGTTGCTGCAACACCAAATGCTGTTGCTGCAACATAGTTTCCAGTAAGCAATTTTTCTATTTTTCTGTGTTATCAAAAACAAAGTGTTATTCTGCGTTGCTGCAACACCGAATCGTGTTGCTGCAACACCAAGTCCAGAAAACGAAATTTACAGTTTTCTGTGTAGAAACAGAGCAGAAACAAAGCATTTTTGTGTTGTCTGTTTGTTAAGGAATTTAGCAGAAAATTCCAACAATTTTTTGGAAATTCCGGTGACGGAATCCGACGGAATAAATTGAGGTTAAATCTTGATTTGTTGCAGTTAAAATGGTTTTCTAACTGTTTATTTGGATTCAACACCCTGAAAAACCCATGGGACGCTTTGATTGTGTAGAAACTAGCTATCAAACTTGCGATTTGAAGAAATTGCTGCCGAATTTTGACCAGAAAAACCCACCGGAAAAGCTTTCAAAAAATCGCGTTATAGACAATTGCCTTTATCATCAGTTCTATTGTTTGAATACTTAAACGGTTGCATCCATTAATGTTTTCCTATACCATTAGGATCACTAGTGCAAACATTTTCTGCCCTTGTCCTTCGACTCTACTGGTATCAAGTTGCGCCATGTCTGCTGCTCCTTCCTCCTCCAGGTTCAAACATTCAGAACAAATTACTCAACGTGTCATCTTTCCCCTCCACAACGTCACCTTTTTCCACATGTTGAATGAGACATTTCTCGAATGCAATCTCCTTAGTAATCCAAGCACTGTCTGCCGCCAACAAAGCTGAGCATATTGACTAGCACTGTCTAGCCGCCAACACAGCTGAGCACATTCACCAGATGGCAGTGTGGCTTTCAGTTACAACAGTGATCTCTATAGCCTTTACCGATCGATTGTAGCTACTCTCTGGTACTGGAGAGCAGAGGTATCACTTTATGCTTGCATAAGGGTACAATGGAACCAGGGTTTTTAGAATGGATTCCATTCACCTTTTTCTCTAAAAAGGATAGGAGGTCCAACTTCTTAAACCTACCATTACCATCCAATATGGTCCAACTTCTTAAGCCTTACCATTACCATTCAATATTTCCTTGTTGAACAAGGTTACCCACCCAATAGTAGTAACCTTACCATTCAATGTTTCAGAAAAATAAAGTGCCATGTTTTCTGATTCCATATTAATATAAAATCATAGATATATACTGTATCATACGGTAAATTGTGGTGAGACGGTTGGGTTGATTGAGTTTCATTTTTCCTGGGGTTCTTTTTTTTTGCATATTTCGTTGGGTGAAATAGGGCTTAAATCATATTGAGTATATTGTCATGTTATGGTGTGCTGTTCAAGGAGTAGATTCTTTCTAGCATGATTCTTTTAAGGAGTAGACTCCCTCTAGCATGAGTCTTGGGCTCTTGCCAAAATCATAATAAGTAGACTGCCTCTGCCAAAATCATAAGGAGTAGACTCCCCCTAGCTCGAGTCTCTGCTCTTGTCAAAATCATAAGAAGAAGTGGACTCCCCCTAAGAAGGAGTAGACTCCCCATTGCCAAAATCATAAGAAAGAGTAGAATCCCCCGTCTCGCCTCTTGTGAAAATCATAAAGAAAGAGTAGACTCCCCATTGCCAAAATCATAAGGAGTAGATCCCCTAGCACGAGTCTCTCCTCTTCCCAAAATCAGGAGTCCACTCCCTTTTTCCAAAATGAAAAGGAGTAGAGTCCCCTTGGTGTGAGTTTATGCTAACAAAATCATAAAAAAATAAGTATATCTAGCTTGCAAATTGCTGGATGTACTCTTAGTGTTATAGTGGCAACTTGGTGTGATAGTGGCAACTACGATAATAATTGATCTAGATCTTCCTTAAATTAAGTTAACATATTAGATCAAGTTTAAAAAAATATAAAGTGTATCATAAAAGAAAAAAGGGGAAAGCGAGCCTAATTACATATATAGGACACAAGATGCATTTGCACATAGAAATTTGAAGACACAATATGAGTATCTTATGACTTTTGAATGCACAAAATATGACTTAGCATATGCCTAGGACACAAGATATAGCAGGATAAAATCATATGCGTAGGACACAAGATGCATTTGCAAATAGAAAATTGAAAACACAATATGATTATCTTATGACTTTTGAATGCACAAAATATGACTGTAAATAGCAGTAAAGAAGTAAATTATACACATTTGGTTTCTTCTTTTAAATTTTCAGTATTTCTGTCATTCTTGACACAGGATGCACTTGCACATAGCAATCTGAAGACACAGTATGATTATTATATGATTTTTTAAGTTTCATTCTGCATCAGTTGCATCAGTTTCAGAGAGTGCTTCTATTTTTTTTTGTATCACTGTTTTATTGATACAAGGATCCCGATCTGGTTAAAAGAATTGGACCTTGTTTTGTATCAATGAATTATTCATACAAGGAACCTGATCTGGTTAAAAGATTTGGAGCTACCACATCTCTGGAAGTTCGATCCAATGGCATTCAATACAGATTTGTTCCATGTGTTCCTCTAAGACGCTCGTACGGATGTGCTTTGCTTGTTGTAAGACTCTTGGTATGGATGTTCTTAATAGAAATTAATTTACTGCTCGTGGGCTCAAGTGCAGGATGCCTCCGCTTTCAAAGTCATTGCCATAAGAGAATTAGTTGCGGGAGATGTTGCACAAGCTGCATTCGGCTACCACGTGAACAAACAATGTTTTCGCTTCTGAGTTGGGCCTTGGAATTTTACAGAGTTGATGCTGCCAGTTCAAACTGTCCCAAATTTCAATGTTGGTTTCATTTCTGGTTTCCTGGTTGTGTCCTGTTTCGGCAGGTATACCATTGCATTGCAATCTTGTTTGATTATATAGGGTTCGATTATTTGAAGACCGAGCGAAATTTGTTTGGATTGATTTGACTACGGTTTTTAATTATTTGAATAACCAACGAAGGCAATAATCAAACGTTGTTGTTAAACCTTTTGGTTAAGCCCTTCAATGACTCAGATCGTTAAACTTTCAGGTTAAGCCCATACAATCCCTAAATTTTATAATTAAATTGAAAATAACATTTATCTAACATGTAATGGAGTATTCTCTCTTGATGCAGAGTACAAACTATTTAGAATTCATAATCGCAACATAAATGTCAAATCAAATCAGGCTATTTTTCAACGCAATCTAATCTTCTTTTAAGTCTGGTTCAAATACTTGAATGGTCCAAAAGATTTTATTTCCTCAAATTAATTAGTTATTATTAAAAATACTTATTTGGTTTCCACAAGGCTTTTTCATATTTGATTTAATTTACACAAGAAAAAATGTATATATTTTTAGGTTTTATTTTTATCTGTGTAAGAAAATGAATTAATAGATTGGAAAATATAATTTTTTTTTATTAGCTATTATTTTTATTTGATTTATTTATTTTCTTATTTTCTAATTACTAGAAATCCTATTTTCTCATTATAATAAATCAAACTTATTTCATTTATAGAGTTTTGTTATGTTCACTTACTATTAGAAATTTTAATTAATTTATATAGTTTTGTTTCTTATTTAATTTATATTCAACCAGAAAAATAGTTTTTATGCTAGGTTTTATTTTCTTTTTAGTTATGAAAGTAAATTAACTATTATTAGATTTATGGGTTTTTATTTAGAAATTTTTGGTTAGGTTTTATTTTTTCTTTGGGTGAGAAATCAACAAGAAAAATAGATTTTTCAGAAATTTTTGGTTAGACTTTATTTTTCTTTATATAAGAAACTCACGAGAAAAATAGATTTTTTAGAAATTTCTGGTTAGGTTTAATTTTCTTTATGTAAGAAATCAACAAGAAAAATAGATTTTATTTATGAAAAAAAATTAATAGATTTTATTTATGAAAACAAAATAGTTACATTAACTATTATTAGATTAATGGGTTTTTATTATATTTTTCTTTATAAAAACAAAAATAGTAATTAACTATTATATATTTATGGGTTTTTATTAGAAAAATTTTGGTGGGTTTTTATTTAGAAATTTTGTGGGTTTTTATTCAGAAAATTTGGCTAGGTTTTATTTTTTCTCTCTTTAAGAAAATCAACCAGAAAAAATAGATTTTTTATTAAATTAAACTATTAATAGATTTATAAATAGATTTTTATAAATTAACTATTAATAGATTTATGTGTTTTTATTTAGAAATTTTTGATTAGGTTTTAATTTTTCTATATGTAGAAACCAACAAAAAAAATTAGATTTGTTAGAAATTTTTAGCTAGGTTTTAATTTCCTTTTGTAAGAAATCAACAAGAAAAATATATTTTTTTGGCTAGGCTTTATTCTCCTTAATTTATGAAAACAAAATAGTAAATTAACTATTATCATATTTATGGGATTTTCTTTAGAATTTTTTGGTTAGGTTTTATTTCCCTTTAACTAGGAAAATAATTAAATTAGTAAATTGACTACCTTTAGATTTATGGGATTTTTTTATAGAAATTTTTGGTTAGGCTTTATTTCCCTTTACTTAAGAAAAGTAGATGATAGAAAAGTAGGATTTAAATCTTATCTCTTTCAACACTATTAATAGGTTTTGGTTTTTTTTAAAGTTTGGTGGAACTACATCTTCATCATGTCCAATATATCATATCTATCAGGGTGGAATTGAAATAATGAGTTCACTTCAAGGAGTGCCTTAATGACATAGCACCTGATCACTGTTTATCCAAAACCCGATAGACACTATTAATAAGTCATTTCACTTAACTATGATTTAGCTTTTGTGCAAACAATATTATTTAACATCTCAAATAAAAAAAATATTAAGAAAATAATTTAGATTATATTTTAAAATATATCAAATGGAATATTGTTATGAAAATTTTAAATCTTACAAACATTAAATATGATTCAATGATAGATTTCATGCAAATTTACAACCTTAAATATTAATAAAGTAATTGAACATATTACAAATAATATAATTCTACCTATATAATATTTTCATTTCACATGTTTATATAATTTAGATTCATAATCAAGTGTGGCTTATTGTAATGACCAAACAATTTATGTGAATAAATTGTCTGATTTACCGTTATAGGTAAATACAGAACAGGGATTATTATTTTCTTAAAAAAATTGATGAAAATATTATTAGTTCAAAAATTTAATATGGATTGCATAATACATACAATAACTTTATGTGAAAAGTTATTTTCTTTTCTTGCTTAAAATAAAAGAAACACTTGCAAGCAACTAAGGGGAAACCCTAACTGCTTTTCCTTTCCCATAGAAAAATGGGAAAGAGGAAAAGACCCGAGTTGTTGAAGAACAGACGGGAGGAAAAATAATAGGCACTGAAGCAGAAAAGAACAGTGTTACATCTGGTGAGGACCAGATAGCACAGGCACAAGTGTGCTTTATGTTGCTGAAGGCTGTGGCCGGCAAGTCAGCTTGGGGGAGAGATTCAGTCTGGTTGACTGATCTCGTGGCTGGGAGGATAACAAGCATTAAATAATCTTCTCCATACTGGAGAGGTGCAGAGGATTGAGAACGGGTCAGTACAGGTAAGTACATATATGATTCAGTATTGTCTGAGAATTTTTTGTAAATCTTGAAAGGTTATTATTAAGATTTAGAAATTAGTGCATTGCTGAATTGGAACTAGAAATAAATAGTTTCAACAGTTCTGCCTATTTAAAATCAGAGAACTGAGAAATTAAATCTTTATTCAGTATTAGAATTCTTTGACAAACCCAGCAAATAACAATGGGGAAAACAGTAAGTTATTGTATGCAAAAATAGAGAAGGAAACTGTTCATAACTGTAGCCACATAGACAAACCCAGAAAATAATGATTTACATTCTGTGTAAACAATAAGAACATCGATCAGAATAGCACACATCAGTATAAAAATGAACTACATTACAAGTTATAAAATCTATCAGAAGGGTTATTAGAAATATAATGCCTTTAGCTCTATTACCGAGAATGCTAAGTAACTATGCACTACAAATTATATAAACCCGCGATGGGGAATTCACTGTAAAACCCTGATGGGGGTTAAAGAGTTTATACGACAAACAAGAGAGCATACGCTGCAAATAGTCCACAACCTAGACACTGCCAAGATATCCAGCCCGAAAGAATACCACATCAACATTATGAACAGACTGACGAAATAGGAAAGGACTCATAGAATACATTGGACGATACGACCTGGGATGGAACTCAAGAGTAGAGACGGATACTGCGACATGTAAGAGTTAACCAAACCATCAAACTATATGTACATGACCTGTTAAAAGAAATGCCATTAAACGCTGGAAACAAAGGAAATGATAATAAGGAGTTGCAACCATTGCGCCAAATGTCGGGTAAACATATTTGACACAAGCAATAAAGAGAGTCGGTGGCTCGTGCAAGAGAAAAACCGCATTCGAATAGCAACAGAGTATATAACATGTGAAATCAAAATGTATATATATATAGAGCAGTGAAAATACAATAACATGTTCAGTCAACCTTGGTCGAACCCTGAAACCATAAACGTCTGAAACTGTAACAATAAAAGTACTGAATATTACATAATGAAATCATACACTGACCCGTGTGAATACATTAGAGAACACATTCCAAACAAGTACTGAAACTCGATTTCATAGCTAACGGGTTCCTCAGATAGTCTCGAAAGGAATCGAGTAGCTGTAAGGAAATACATGTAAATTATAACTATTCAGAACAAATTGCAATGAAATGCCATTCGGCATCATTGAATAAACCTCCAGGACAGAACTTAGAACATCGATTATGGAGGTACCCTGTCCGAGAATATCATTTACGCTCATGCCACCAACAGTGTACGATAATACCCCTGACAGAAAGAGAATAACAATAAGAACAACTTTGGAGCTGGAGGGAGTTAATAAATTCCTATTGGGCATTGCAGAACTCACCTGTAGGTTGCACGCATGGCAGCAAAACCTTGTAGCTTCCTTGCCGCTGCGGATCTCTGCAAACCGTCACCCAGTTCCAAAACAGAATACAAATGGGGATAATTACATCTACAAAATACAATGAAAAAGAAAACAAAGCGCATCAACGGTGTTAATGAGGAATAAGGATTACCTAGGAGCTGAATGGAAGGCTTAGAGTGAAAGTCAGTAATGGCTCCGCATTCAACAGAATTAATGACTGTAAACTCAGCAAAGGAAGCGGAACGGTGCTGATCCAAGCCAAAGACCCAAGCCATGGACTACAGTGGCATGGGGGCGACGCTAGAGGAAATCACCTCCTGGAAGAAGCAGCTTTGCGAACTGGAGGAAGCGGCTCTGCGAATAACGCTCAAAGAATGAATGATTCAAACCCTAAGTACCTCTTCTACAGAGGCAACTCAGCCAACACCGTTCGATCTTCAGATTACATCCTCGTCGTTCATCCACTGTGGAAATCCCGAGGAGACTGCGGGTAGGGTTGTGGCATTTACTCCAGCCCGCTACCGCTCCAAAAAAATCAACAATCGAATCGAGGGTGGTAACCGAGGAGACAGTTGTCTAGCGCTTGAACCATTAGTTTAAAGCCGTAAAAAATTATGAAGTTACGGATGCATTTAAGTGTTGTATGCCAAGGGTGGTAATGACAAAAGGCAACCAAACCATATTACGTTTCCGCAAATATGTGGATCGGAAATAAACATTAATAACCTTACCTTTATTCGCCTTGAAATGTAAAAGGAGGATTGTTTAGATGAATATAAAAAAAAAAATTCTTTATGTATTATTTATCGAGTAGAGGGTTGTGACATATGGTATCAGAGCCCAGATACAGTACTGTGGCCTCTGGGTAAGACAACAATGATTAATAAGGACACTGTATTAAATAAATAAACAAATAGTCATTTTCATTATTACCCTTGAACACTTTTCTTTCTGTTGTTATGATGAAGTACAGGATTAGGATTCTGAGGACGGAGACATGAGGAGGGCAGATAATACACCGCGACGACCTGTAATGGGACAGGGCGTGCCCAGCCCAGAAAATAATCCAGAACTGTGGGTACAACTTGGAGAAGAAGCCAGAATCACAAATCAAGAAATTCTGGAGACAGTACAGGAGCTAAAGAATGAGATGGCTCGACTACGAGAAGATAATGCCCGATTAATGATGGAACAAGAAAGAATTTTGAAAAGTTTGTCCGAAAGACAAAATCAACTACCAGTTAATCCTAGTGTAGAACAGCAAAGAATGTCTGAAGAGCAGAACCATCACATACCCCCCGAAGGATCAGAAGAGCAGGAGGAACGCTCTGATAATGCATTTGAACAGCAAACCTCGAAAAGAAAAAGGGTAGAATTACAAGGGGAATTCCGCAAGATTAAACCACCATATTTTGACGGAGAACAAGAAGAAGCACCTGAAGCATTGTTAATCAATATGAACAAGTATTTTCAGCTTTATGAATATGACCACAATCTTAAAGCACGACTGGCTATTTTTCAATTACAGGGAAAGGCCACCTTATGGTGGGAGGAGGTGAAGATTGTAAAAGGGGTCACCGAGCAGAACATTACATGGGACAATTTTCAAAGGTTCTTTAAAGAGAGGTATTTAACTGAGCGCTTCTATGATGAAAAGGCGAGAGAATTCCATGATCTGCGATTGGGGCAGCAGACTATGGATGAATTCATCACCCGCTTTACTTCCTTACTCCACTACGTGCCATATATAAGGGAAGAAAAAGAAAAAGTCCAGCGATTCGTTAGTAGTTTACCCCCATATATGCGAGAGAGGATTGAATTTGACAATCCAAAATCAATGGATGAAGTAATCCGCAAGGCTAGAATCTGCTATCAACAAAGTAAGCAAAAAGGGAAAACTGCTAGTAGGAAATGGAATGAGAAGAAGGGATTTAAGGCAGTTGGAAACAACAAAGGAAATCGTAGCAATGGAAATAAGGGAAATGGCAAAGGAGTAAACAACAGATTTGCAACAAGAACTACATCTAAGTTTAGAACTACAAATGAGTCCAAAGTCAGTGAACAACAACCAAGGTTGGACAGTGAAGGGACAGTAAGGCCCCTGGTGCAGTGCTGGGGTTGTGGGGGACCCCATTACATTAAGAATTGCCCACAGCGAAAAGGGACTAAACAATTATCCCAAATTCATGAAGCCTCAACAGTTGGCGAGGTTGGTCGAAGTGTACCCAGAATCAATGCGGCTTTGGAAGACCGACAGGCAGAATATCAGCCAACCATGGTCGAGTTCGAAGGTAAAATCTCAAACCTTATCATATCTATTTTAATTGACCCCGAGGCTACACTAAGCTATGTGAACCCAAAGGTAGTGGAACGTTGTAATTTACAATCTGTTAAATTTAAAAACCCATGGTTAGTGCAACTAGCTACCGGAGCCAAGCAACGGGTAACAGCCAAGGTCAACGATTGCTCTTTTACTATAGCAGACTAGCCAATAACAACTGACCTGAACGTGCTTCCTCTCGGCTCCTATGATATTCTAATCGGTATGGACTGGTTGGAAAAACACTGGTCGTTAGTTGATTGTAAAACCAAAATTATTTACTACAGATATCAACAAGGAAACAGAAAAGAAATGCAGGGATTAAGCGACCAGTGCAGGTTCGACCGATAACCGCAAACCAATTGATAAAATGTGTACGGAAAGGATGTCAGGTTTATGCCATCCAAGTGGGTTATGCGAATTCTAAGGATAAATCAGCCTCTTTGAATAATATTCCTATAATACAAGAATTTACAGATGTGTTTCCGGAGGAAATTCCTGGACTACCGCCACGAAGAAACATAGATTTTACCATTGAGTTGGTACGAGGGGCCGCACCAATATCACGAGCACCCTACAGAATGAGTGTACCCGAGTTGACAGAATTAAAAATGCAGTTGCAAGAGTTACTAGATAAGGATTACATTTGTCCTAGCGTGTCTCCATGGGGAGCCCCAGTATTATTTGTTAAGAAAAAGGACGGCACCCTCCGGATGTGCATCGATTACAGACAGTTGAATAAGTTGACCATCAAAAATAAGTATCCTTTACCACGGATCGATGAATTATTCGATCAAGTGAAAGGCGCGACGGTGTTTTCTAAGATCGACTTACGATCAGGCTACCATCAAATCCGAATTAAAGATGAAGACATCGCAAAAACAGCTTTTAGAACAAGGTATGGACACTATGAATTTGTGGTCTTGCCGTTTGGGCTAACCAATGCCCCTGCAACCTTCATGTGTTTAGTGAACAACATTTTCCATCCGTATTTGGATCGATTCGTGCTGATATTTATTGATGACATATTAATATATTCACGCACCATCGAAGAACATTATGAACATCTCTGAATGGTATTACAGACCCTTCGAGAACATCAGTTGTACGCTAAGTTTAGTAAGTGTGACTTCTTCAAAGAAGAAATCCAATATTTGGGTCACGTGATCACAAAGGATGGAATTGCAGTGGATTCGGAAAAGATAAAAGCCATAATGGAATGGCCCGTACCAAAAGATGTAGCGGACGTCCGATCTTTCATGGGATTAGCTGGGTATTATAGGAGATTCATGGAAGGTTTCTCTAAAGTGGCTTTTCCCAGTACCTCACTACAGAAGAAAGGAAAAGTATTTCATTGGACCCCAAGCTGCCAGAAAAGTTTCGAGCGATTGAAACATCTGCTCACCACAGCACCTATTTTGAGTATAGTTGATCCTAATAAGGATTATGTGGTATGTATGGATGCAAGTAAACAAGGATTGGGAGGGGTCTTTATGCAAGAAGGCAGAGTAATTGCCTACGAGTCTCGAAAATTAAAAGAACATGAGCAGAAATATTCTGCTTATGACTTAGAGTTGGCTGCTGTTATACATGCCCTAAAGATGTGGCGGCATTACCTTATGGGCAGGAAATTTTTGCTGCTCACCAACCACCATAGTTTGACCAACTATTTCAGCCAGCCCACTTTAAACGCTAGGCAAGCGCGGTGGGTGGACTTTTTAAGCGGCTTTGACTTCGATATAAAACATTTGCAGGGGAAAGAAAATAGAGTGGCAGACGCCTTGAGCCAGAAAATACAAAGTTTGTATGAAGTTTCTATTAGTGAATGGAAAAGTCCCTTTTTGGAAATAATAAAGGAGGTTGCAGACCAAGATACTGAATATCAGCAGCTAAAACTGCAAATACAGCAATCTGCTAGAGAGGACAGCCAACAAGAATATGAATTAGATAACGCTGGATTGATCTATTTCAAGCAAAGATTGTATGTGCCCAATCAAAGCAGAATTAAAAATATGATTATGGACGAATTTCATGTCATCCATTACGCGGGTCACCCGGGTTATCAAAAGATGATAACAACAATCCGGAAAGAATATTTCTGGCCAGGAATCAAGAAAGGCATTGTCGAGTACTCAGCACGGTGCTTAGAATGTCAGCAGATTAAAGCAGAACATCAGCACCCAGCAGGATTGTTACAACCATTTCCCATCCCAGAGTGGAAATGGGAAATCATCTCCATGGATTTTATTACGGGATTACCTAGAACAAAGAAGAACAATGACTCCATTATGGTGGTGGTAGACAAACTGAGTAAGGCTGCACATTTCATACCTGTACAATCTACATATAGAGCTGCACAAATCACTCATATTTTTATGCAGAATGTATTCAAATTACATGGACTTCCAAAAACAATAATTTCCGATCGTGATGTGAAATTCACATCAGCCTTTTGGAAAACACTGTTTGTTGATTTAGGAACTCAGCTGAATTTCAGTACAGCATACCATCCGCAAACTGATGGACAGACGGAACGGGTGAATCAAATGGTAGAGGATATGTTAAGGGCTTATGTCATGCAACAACCCACACGGTGGGAAGAATATTTACATCTGGTGGAATTCACGTATAACAATGGGTATCATACCTCAACGCAAATGAGCCCATTTGAGGTTATGTACGACCGAAAATGTCGTACACCCTCCAGCTGGGGAGGGCCGGAAGATAGACTAAGTCTAGGGTCTGAGATGCTGAAGGAAATCGAAGATATGGTAAAGAGGGTGCATGTTAATTTGAAAGTTGCTCAAGATAGACAAAAGAATTTCGCCGATCGAAAAAGAAGATTTAAAGAGTACCAAGTTGGGGACCATGTGTATATCCGAATTCAGGCCAAAAGAAGTACTTTGTAGTGGACTGGGTGCGCTAAATTGGCAACCCAATATTGTGGACCCTTCCAAATTTTAGCAAGGATCGGACCAGTGGCTTACCAACTGGCCTTGCCAAGTCACATCCGAGTCCACAACGTGTTTCATGTTTCAGTACTAAAGAAATATGTGTATGACCCTAAGCATGTAATCTGATGGCAAGAGATACAGGTGGGGTTATTGTCACAATAAAATTCAGCAAGAATTACATTTGAAAGAAAACTAATTCAAGGAATTGTGTATTGCAGGTCGAACCGGAAGGAGAGGTTCTGGTCAAACCGCTGAGCATTCTCGACCGGAGAGAAGTGCAGCTGCGGAAACGAGTTATTACTCAAGTTAAGGTACAATGGCGACATTTTGGGCCCGAGGAGGCCACTTGGGAAGATGAAGAATTAATGAAGAGAACCTATCCAGATCTGTTTATGACTGTGAGACACCGAGATGGTGTCCAATCTCAGGGGGAGGAGATGTAATGACCAAACAGTTTATGTGAATAAATTGTCTGATTTACCGTTATAGGTAAATACAGAACAGGGATTATTATTTTCTTAAAAAAATTGATGAAAATATTATTAGTTCAAAAATTTAATATGGATTGCATAATACATACAATAACTTTATGTGAAAAGTTATTTTCTTTTCTTGCTTAAAATAAAAGAAACAGTTGCCAGCAACTAAGGGGAAACCCTAACTGCTTTTCCTTTCACATAGAAAAATGGGAAAGAGGAAAAGACCCGGGTTGTTGAAGAACAGATGGGAGGAAAAAGAATAGGCACTGAAGCAAAAAAGAACAGTGCTACGTCTGGTGAGGACTAGATAGCACAGGCACAAGTGTGCTTTATGTTGCTGAAGGCTGTGGCCGGCAAGTGAGCTTGGGGGAGAGATTCAGTCCGGTTGACTGATCTCGTGGCTGGGAGGATAACAAGCATTAAATAATCTTCTCCATACTGGAGAGGTGCAGAGGATTGAGAACGGGTCAGTACAGGTAAGTACAAATATGATTCAGTATTGTCTGAGAAATTTTTATAAATCCTGAAAGGTTATTATTAAGATTTATAAATTAGTGCATTGCTGAATTGGAACTAGAAATGAATAGTTTCAACAGTTCTGCCTATTTAAAATCAGAGAACTGAGAAATTAAATCTTTATTCAGTATTAGAATTCTTTGACAAACCCAGCAAATAACAATGGGGAAAACAGTAAGTTATTGTATGCAAAAACAGAGAAAGAAACTGTTCATAACTGTAGCCACATAGACAAACCCAGAAAATAATGATTTACATTCTGTGTAAACAATAAGAACATCGATCAGAATAGCGCACATCAGTATAAAAATGAACTACATTAGAAGTTATAAAATCTATCAGAAGGGTTATTACAAATATAATGCCTTTAGCTCTATTACCGAGAATGCTAAGTAACTGTGCACTACAAATTATATAAACCCGCGACGGGGAATTCACTGTAAAACCCTGATGGGGGTTAAAGAGTTTATACGACAAACAAGAGAGCATATGCTGCAAATAGTCTAAAACCTGGACACTGCCAAGATATCCGACCCGAAAGAATACCACATCAACATTATGAACAGACTGACGAAATAGGAAAGGACTCATAGAATACATTGGACGATACGACCTGGGATGGAACTCAAGAGCAGAGACGGATACTGCGACATGTAAGAGTTAACCAAACCATCAAACTATATGTACATGACCTGTTAAAAGAAATGCCATTAAACGATGGAAACAGAGGAAATGATAATAATGAGTTGCAACCATTGCGCCAAATGCCAGGTAAACATATTTGACACAAGCAATAAAGAAAGTCGGTGGCTCGTGCAAGAGCAAAACCGCATTCGAATAGCAACAGAGTATATAACATGTGAAATCAAAATGTATATATATATATAGAGCAGTGAAAATACAATAACATGTTCAGTCAACCTTGGTCGAACCCTGAAACCATAAACGTCTGAAAATGTAACAATAAAAGTACTGAATATTACATAATGAAATCATACACCGACCCGTGTGAATATATTAGAGAACACATTCCAAACAAGTACTGAAACTCGATTTCATAGCTAACGTGTTCCTCGGATAGTCTCTAAAGGAAGCGAGTAGCCGTAAGGAAATACATGTAAATTATAACTATTCAGAACAAATTGCAATGAAATTCCATTCGACATCATTGAATAAACCTCCAGGACAGAACTTAGAACATCGATTATGGAGGTACCCTGTCCGAGAATATCATTTACGCTCATGCCACCAACAGTGAGCGATAATACCCCTGACAGAAAGAGAATAACAATAAGAACGACTTTGGAGCTGGAGGGAGTTAATAAATTCCTATTGGGCATTGCAGAACTCACTTGTAGGTTGCACGCATGGCAGCAAAAACCTTGTAGCTTCCTTGCCGCCGCGGATCTCTGCTCACCCTGTTCCAAAACAGAATACAAATGGGGATTAATTACATCTACAAAATACAACAAAAAATAAAACAAAGTGCATCAACAGTGTTAATGAGGAATAAGGATTACCTGGGAGCCGAATGGAAGGCTTAGAGTGAAAGTCAGCAAT
Organism: Pinus taeda; assembly: GCA_000404065.3. Taxonomy (NCBI): domain Eukaryota; kingdom Viridiplantae; phylum Streptophyta; class Pinopsida; order Pinales; family Pinaceae; genus Pinus; species Pinus taeda. The sequence goes on along the minus strand of APFE030648567.1, from coordinate 79,179 downwards.
GGCTCCTCCTTCAACAGAATTAATGACTGTAAACTCAGCAAAGGAAGCGGAACGGTGCCGATCCAAGCCAAAGACCCAAGCCATGGACTACAGTGGCATGGGGGCAACGCTGGAGGAAATAACCTCCTCGAAGAAGCGGCTCTGCGAACTGGAGGAAGCGGCTCTGCGAATAACGCTCAAAGAATGAATGATTCAAACCCTAAGTACCTCTTCTACAGAGGCAACTCAGCCAACACCGTCCGATCTTCAGATTACATCCTCATCGTTCATCCACTGTGGAAATCCCGACGAGACTGTGGGTAGGGATGTGGCATTTACTCCAGCCAGCTACCGCTCGAAAAAAATCAACAATCGAATCGAGGGTGGTAACCGAGGAGACAACTGTCTAGCGCTTGAACCATTAGTTTAAAGCCGTAAAAAATTATGAAGTTACGGATGCATTTAAGTGTTGTATGCCAAGGGTGGTAATGACAAAAGGAAACCAAACCATATTACGTTTCCGCCAATATGTGGATCGGAATTAAACATTAATAACCTTACCTTTATTCGCCTTGAAACGTAAAAGGAGGATTGTTTAGATGAATATAAAATTTTTTTTCTTTATGTATTATTTATCGAGTAGAGGGTTGTGACACTTATGCAATGCCAGATGAATGCTACACATATTAGAAATGTGGTTGGTAATATATGTTGTTTTTAGAAGAAAATAAATATATTTTTATAACCTTGAAAACAATTTGAATATAACCTTGAAAACACTTTGAATAAAGTGAAAGGATAGACAATGAGATAATCACTAGTGAGTATTAGCTACAAATTATGAGAGTGTGAAATAGTCACTCCCAAGCATTCAATACATGATTTATGTATTTTAAATGGATAATAGAATGTATTTTTTGAAGTGCTACATAAATGAAAAATAAATTAGAAAGTTTGTAATATATGTTGTTTTAAAAGAAAATAGATTTCTTTACATAATGTAGAAAATAATTTTAATGCAGTAAGTAGAGGTTTGAGATAGTTACTCTTAAGCATTCAATACATATTTACTACAAAATTTAAAGAATTATTGTTGAAAAATGTATCTATAAAATTAGGAATAATAGGATGTTAGAGTTAATTGGAGGAATGTATTGTTCTAATTCATTCTTCTATATTTAATTAGTTAATGTTGTTAGTTTGTAACATGTATTTGTAGCTATATCATCATTATCTTCTATGTTGATACCATTGCCATAAAATGAGTCTCTATTATGTGTTATATGTGTGTGTTCTCCAATTAAGAAAATCTCTAAGTTACATAGTTATTCTATCTCTCTATGTTGTCTTTGTTTTTCTTTTTTTTTTGTCTCAAAACCATGAGGTGGTGTGACATGTGAGAAATAGTAATGAAGCATTGTTCATTGGATGTTGTGAAAGTTGGACTTTCTATGTTGTAGCTATAGATTCATAAAATTTACTATATGAAGAATAAAACCAACCACATGAAGCATGTGATGTATGCAGCTACATGGAATTTTTTTATAAAGCTCATCTAGTGCTTCCTACAACTCATGCAGATACACGAGTACTTGGTGATGGTACTATTGTAACCATTAAGAAACTATCCTCAATGAATTTATTTACTCATTTCCCCGCCTTCTCTTCCAGGAGATTTGTGAGGGAGCCGAGAGTAAATCAGGACATCAAATCCGGCCCCAAATTCTATAGCTCACAGTGATTGATCAACTCTTGAATCTCTATTTCCAGTTCTATCTAGTGGGGAAAATAATCAATGAGGGCATTAATTTCATCTACATTAATAAAAAAGGATTTATCGCTAATGTGGATCATGAAATTCTCATCCCACAAAGGGTTTTCACCACCCTCCAGATTGACCCTGATGTAGAAATTGTAATGGGGATCGACCCAGGGACCAATGGATGAGCTATCATTATTATTTCCAAGATCATTTATTATTATTTTGTCATTTTTTTTTTTTGATTCTGGTCCTTAATTGACTTAGTATTCCCGCCACTAACCTCCATGTAGTAGACCTTACCATAGAGGGTTGTAGTTCTCATGATTTGAAATTCTGGATTTGTTTTAATAGCATTTTGGTTTTCATATTAAATTTTTCCTATACAAACTTAGGAACCTACAGAGTTTTGATAGGTTTAGGAGTGTTAATTTTGTATCAACGGTGTCAACATCATATTTTGGGCTCCTAATTTCTAATTTTGGTATCTTCCTAGGGGTCACATGTTGAGTTGTTGATTGCATCAAAATGGAATCAGTTGTTTGAATGTCAATTCATTTGTTTGAATGTTTCCTTGATTGAATGATTATGTTGAATATATTAGTGAGAAACTGTTGATATATTATATCTAATAAATCTCTTTCCTTATGAGATTTTGCATTTTCTGTTGATCTTCTGAGCTCTTTAATATCAGCTCTTTAATATCTCCCCAAGTAGAGACACCCAAACCAAAATTTGGGAGGAATAATTTGCTAAGGAGGTTGAACCAACAACGTGGAGCTAAGTTAATTTGGCCCTAGGAGAATGAGGTGGCACAACATTTATTACTTTTGAAGATTCCTAAAATAAGAGAAGGTGTTAATCTATTACATGCAATATAGAACCAACCACATGAGGCATGTGATGTATGCAAGTACATGGAATGTTTTAAGAAATCTCATCTACTTCTTGCTAAAGATCCCATAGGTACATCGAGTACTTGGTGATAGTGTTATTGTAGCCATTAAGCAACTATTCTTCCATGTATACCATTACACATTTCCCCACCTTCTCGTCTAGATCTAGGAGATTTGTGAAGGATTCTAGAGTAAATCTTGACATCAAATCTGACACTAAATTCCATAGATCACAGTGAACAATCGACTCTTGAATCTCTATTGCCAATTCTATCGAATGGGGAATATAATCAAGGAAGGCATTAATTTCCTCTACATTAATCAACAAGGATTTGATGGTAATGTTGATCATAGGATTCTCATCCCACGAAGGATTTGCATCACCCTCCATATCGACCCTTGTGGAGAACTTGTAATGGTGATCGACCCATGGACCAATGGACGAGCTATCATTCTTAGCTCCAGGATCATTTATTAGTTTTTTTCTAGGTATTTGGGCTGATTATGATCCTCACTTGACTTAGTATTCTTGGAGCTAATGGTCATCTAGTAGGCCTCACCACAGAGGGTTGCACTTCCCATGATTTGAAATTCTAGATCTATTTTAGTAGCATTTTGGTTTTCATCTCCGATTTTGCCTCTACCAACTTAGGACTCTGTGGAGTTTTGATAGATTTAGGAGTGTTAATTCCATAATCAAAGGTGCCACTAAATTCTAATTTTGGTGTCCTCCTATGGGTTGCAAGTTGAGTTGTTGATTTCATCAAATTAGAACCAATTGTTTGGATGTCAATTCATTTGTTTGAATGTTTCCTTGATTGAGGGATTATGTTGAATCTGTTTGTGAGCAACTTTCGATATACTATATCTAATAAATCTCTTTCCTTAGGAGAGTTTGGATTTTTTGTGATCTTCTAAGCTCTTCAATATGTCCCCAACTAGAGAAACACATACCAAAATTTGCAAAAATAACTATTTAAGGCATAATTCGCTAAGGAAGTTGAAGCCACAATGTTGATCTAAGTTAATCTAGACATAAAAATATAGTTTAGTTATTGTTTATGATTTTTTATTATTTCACTAGTGTAAGTTGCATAGTAAGGTATTTTTTTTAATATTTATTTATATTTATCATACATTTAATTTATGTAGATGTACTAGTTGAAAACCAAATTTCTTAAAATTACTTCACCCTATAAATCATAATACTCAAACGTATAAATGTAGAAAAAGATTGTACTATAAAAAAAACATATAATGTAGACAATAACAATAAAATCATCTAAAATTACTTCAATGTTATCACATTTAAAAAAAATATTATAATAATTTTATAAAAATAATTAAATAGTAAAATTAACTAATTCCATTTGACGTATAAACAAATAATCTCTAGGTTTTAATTAATTTAAATAAATAAATTAATATAAATTAAAATAAAAAAACAAATTCTAAAAAAATTTATAATATAATGATTTGTTCTAATAATTTATAAAACATTATTGGGAGATCAATGAGAATGATGCATTTGAAAACATAAATAACATTAAAGATATTGTTACTTCTAAGTTCAAAGAAAAATGTGGTGTGAGAAAGATTTAGTGGCTAAAAGAAAATTAAATTATTATAAGAAGGTCATCAACCCCACCCTAGAAGATCAAAAGTATCTCTCTATTTTAACTAGCTCAAAGAAGAAAATTAATATAGCAAAGATTAGAACTAATTCTCATGAGCTCCATAGTGAAATGAGTAGTTGGGCAGTTCCTAAAACGCCATGGATGGAAAGGATCTGCCATATATGTGAGAATAGGAACATCGAGGATGAAAACCACTTCCTCTTAGAGTGCCCCCATACAACCACATTAGATTTCATTTTCACAATCTTTGTTAAAACAGTGACCTTCCTAGACTTTTACAACGTCAAAATTATAGTGAGCTTGGGAGGCTTCTCTCCAAGCTTTTTGAGCATAGGAATAAAATCTTAAATCAAAATAAATAATTTGTTTCTTTAGGTCCGATAGACCAATGTTTGGTCTCCATGGAAGTTAACCACCATCATCATCATATATTTATATATAAAATACCCCATTTTAAAAATTTTATTTTGCTTTATCAACCTATAAAAATAAAATTTTAAAATAAAAAACCAATCATCGAATGAAATAATAATAATAAATAACATTAATGTCATAAAATTCGAAACACTGGTCATTTATGTTAATCCCATTGAGTCAATTCTTTAATATTTTAAATAAAATGTAGATTGTTCGAAACCTTAAACGGTTACTTTGCCCCCTTGCATTTTATCATTCACCATTGTTTATAATCCACAAAAAAGATTTAAGTACTCGCTGTCGAAAATAATCACGCTGCGTTATGTTGCATCCAACAGAGAATAAAAGTACAGAAAGATAATTGAAAACAATGCATCAATTTTTCGTTTTTTATTTTAAGTTGAGTGTGGTTTACGGAGAGATCCAGATATTGGTGACCGGCGACTGCTATGTTTGTGTGGCAATATAATTTTTCCTCTCTTTGCCTCAATTATGGGGCCTGATTTTTAGGGCATCGAGAGGATAGTTGAATTCGCGGCGGCTATATTCACTGAAAGAACATCAAGGAGAATTAAACCAAAGATTTTTTTATTGGGACATGCTTTAAAAATAAGAACCGAAAGAAATAAGGTAAAATGATAAAATCAGAATGGATGACAATCAAGAAAAAATGAGAAATCTTACATATAGATATTCATTCTTATCAGTGAAATTTACAGGACAATCATAATAAGGATGACTTCAAACTTACAAATAGATACTCTAGTCCTCCTGAAGTCTAAGTAACAAACAAAAACTTATTTAGAGATATTCATGTCTTAAGTTTAAAATGAGAAACAGGTTTTTTTAAATTTATGTTAATAGCAGATTCGGGAATATTTAGAAATATTTTTAGGAGAAAGTCAAATAATTAACCCCTCTTTATTATTATATTCCAAAATATTTCCAAAATTTACTATTGACATAAAAATAATTTGTAAAACATTACCATACCATTGTTTCATCAGCTGATCAGATCAGCCCAGCTATTACTCCAGTGATGATTAACTGAACCCAACCAGATGAAGTCTCTGTTTCACCGCTGTGACCCACGGCTGCAACTCGATGAATACCATGCTCTGAGAGTCCAAAAATGTCATTTTTAGCGCAGCTCGGATCCACGTAAACCTTACACGCCACATCCTCACACCGATATCTCCAACCACCGCAAGCAATGTGACCATCGCAGGCGCTGCAAGTGTATGCTTTCCCCTTTAAATCACCCGTCACAATTTTGAGTTTGTGATTTGCGTGCCCACCGTAGTCGAGTATTTTAGGAAGCGCCATACACAAGGGATGGAGCCTTGTGTTATGCCTTTCAGTTTCGAACACAAAACCTTTCATCACCTCGCAGCAGGCACTGCAGTGATGCCTCAGAAACGTCTTCGAACGAAACTTGATGATCACGTCGCTGCGAAACGGGTATTGGATGGTGTCAGGGAGGGCGGCGCAGACCTCGTGCAGAATGAAATTCTTACACTTTGAACCAGAAGAAATCTTACACTTGTAACCCCTGTTGGCTCCGGATTCTTTGCATCCGCTGCATGTGTAGGGCGGAAGACCCTCACACAGCAAGAGGTCATGGTCATGGCGGGTAGCGTTAAACAATACTTCCTCCCCTCCCTCTCCCTGCTTTTCATCATCTCTGGCGGTTGGATTTGAATTCGGCTCCGCCATGAAGGAGGCGCAGTCTTAATTAATGACAGACCTATTTTCTCTCTTACTAAATGCGAAGGTCGACGATATTGGGATCGCTGCGCCAGAATTATGGCTGCATCGGCTTTATTTATATAAATTTGGGGAAGATCAGGTTTCAACGCTCGTGCTATATAGCTAATAAACAGAGGTTTGATACGTGGGTGGCCTCTGACCTAAGTCTCCTGTCAACCAGACAATACTAATCACTAGGAACCAAACACGAATCTTCTACGTGATACTGGGGGTTGATTCTCCAACGCGCTTTTGACTTGACCAACCCGTGATGCAAGTTGGATATTTTAAAAGACCAAGTTACGAATAGACATTGGAGTTAATTGATAATGATTAGCATCTGAATAGATAGGAGAACTGTTATTAATTATTATATATGAATGTATGATGTTTTTTTAATAATTACGGATCTTAATTTTTTAAGATAGTAATTAATAATTGTAATCATTTTCCCACGGTCGATATGGCAAAATAAGAACCTTATATTGGAGAATTTACAAAAGAGGAATCAACATGGACTAGGATATGTTACCTATGTAGGAAGGAAGGAGAGGATAATAGATAATTATTTCTACATGGCCCAAGTTTTATTAGTATTTGGAAGTATTTCACTACTAACATGAAGATACAATATATTCAATTTAATTCCATAGACGATTGCTTCAAAAGGTGGAGTACTCAATGAACAAGATGGAGGACGCTCTCACTTGCTGTGTTCAGGAAAATTTGGACATGGTGTCATCAACTTATATTTGGAACAAAAAAGTGGAGATAAGATATGATTTGTGATTATAGAAGGATGGATCAATTTTGTTCGTGAGAATGGTACGTTGTAAAAGAACAAGGAAGACAAGGGGATGGTTCTGGGTATTGCTTACCCAGCAGGGTTTTTTGATGGGGCTTCACAAGGAGGGAGATGCAGATGTGGAGTATGGATAAAGTTTTCTGAAGATCAAGAATTCTGGATACAGTGGTATGCAGGAGAGGGATCGAGTATGAAAACAAAAGCTATTTCCTTGTGGGGGTTAATATGGTTTACTAAATTCATGGATATCCCACAAATAAAAATCTATGGTGATTCCAGATGTATTATAGACCATATTTTGGGAAGGAATAATATACAACAAAACACCCTCAAGGTTGGTTAAGTCGAATACAAAGGCTACCACACTCCATCATTCTACCATACAACACATCAGCCAAGTCTACAAAAAAATGCAGATGGGATGTCAAAAAAGGGGCTACTGGATACACAATATGGAATGCATATTCAGATAAAAATGGGGACAAGGACGATAGAAGTAGGAAGCATCGACATGCTTGGATAATGAACTTCACACTTTTTCTACTGAACTATGGAATAGCACAGATAAGTATTTTCTAACAACTTCTTGATCTACTTTTTGTATATGTTTTGTATATGGTCTATCTATTAAAAAGGCATATGGATGACCTCTGTATATGGAGACAATTCTAGACAAATGCTTGGAATTTACCATTTCTTTTTCATTCTGTGACATAAAATATTATATAGGAATTGGAAGAAGCTGTTAATAGTGGCATATAGTAAGTTTCCTAATCGGTCAGAGATTGGCTAATCAATCGGGAATATGGTGCTATTATGTAATCATATATATGTACTGTTTTATATAATACAAAAGCATGCAGTTTTTTCCTACTGAAAAAAAATAAATAAATAAAAAATTGGAGATCAATTCGAGAATATGTTAAAGGGCAGATTGATTTTATCACCGCGAGGTTATTGACAGAAAGGGTTTTGATTTTCTTGTTGGATGGTGAGAGGATGGGGGTGTCGCTGGTAACGGAGATCCTGACCGAGCATGCACACTTTATGCAGGAGAGTCTGTAAAAACACCGGACTATTACAGACAACATGGTTTTGATCCTTAGATCTATCAACCACCACCTCTCAATCTTGGAAACCGTTATGTGGCGAACTCAGGTCACCAATTAAATAAATAAAGAATCCTACTCTTTTTTTTTTGAATTTAAGTATTAGGGGGTTCACACAGTGCATTATATTAGATATCATATGTGAACGACTTACTTAACGCAGTTGAATCCCAAAATGATATCTAATATAATGCACTTCGTAAGCCCCCTAATACTTAAATTCAAAAAGAGTGAAGGGATCTCTACTTCAATGGTTCATGAGGCACAATACTTGCTAAGGTTTTTCAAATGGGGTAGCAAGCTAAGTGCGCTTGATTTGGGAAAACTCCAAAGTTAAGTGTGCTTCAGCGAGAGGTGATATGGGATGGGTGACCTCCCGGGAAGTCCTGGTTACCAGGTGCAAGCCCCAGAAGTGATGATTGACACTATGTGATTCATTTCACTAGTTTCAATCCCACTTCTTCACCCCTATGAGCATAAACCGATGCAATGAGTGCTATGTGAACTATTCAAAAAAATCATGAGAAATTAGTGAGTTACGACTACTTCTCATGGAAATGGTAACTCGAGGCAATGAGTGCTAAGTGAACTATTCAAAAAAATCATGAGAAATTAGTCAGTTACGACTACCTCTCATGGAAATGGTCATACATGAATGGCTTACCTGATGCAATGAGTGCTAAGTGAACTATTCAAAAAAATCACGAGAAATTAGTTAGTTACAACTAACTCTCATGGAAATGGTCATAAGTGAATGACTTACTTAACACAGTTTAATCCCAAAATGATATCTAATCCTACTCTTGTTTTTTGTCAAACCCTTGTATTAAAGTGCATGTGAATTATTCATCACATCTAAATGGATATTTATTGAAGTCCAGAGATCACAGTTTCGATTCCTTGGGGTATTCCTTCGCTCTCGTGATTAATATGTTCTCTAGCTCATTAAATTGGATGGAGATAGATCTACATCACTATTAAATTTTGCAGCTTATTCTACTCCCCCTTACTGAATCTCACGTAATATGTTGAGCAAAAAAAGAATGGAAAATTGAAGCTCTTCCTGCAATATTGGAGTTTTTCTAGAGCATTAATTTGGCATTTTTAACTAGACAAAATAAGAAAATAATTTTTTTGTCATGGTATCCTTGGGTCAAGATTTTCAGGGTCTCACATGGTAATTGAATTGTTATTCTCCAATCTAGAAAATGAGATCTTTGTTGCGCACAAATAAATAACTGAGCAAACACAAACGAGAGTTTGAGGGAAAAACAATGTGAAACTTCAAAAACATTGTATTTGACATAGTAAATGTTTACTTATGTACACTTCTTATATAGCTTATACATAAGTGAGATATATAATTGGGTGGGATAGCTTGAGTGTGTTGGCATAAGCAGGGTCGATCTTTGGGTTGGTTGCCTCTGTTGTGTGCCTCCCTGTATGTCCTGCCAGGTAGCAGTTAGCATGTTCAAAGGTTTAAGAACTATGCTAGAACTGTTTCCAAGAGGTGAGAAACTAGTTCTAATGGTTCCCACGTTACTTTTTCACTAGGAGCTTCAATGAGAGCTTGGGAAAGGTCCGGGAGCTTTGAACAATGTTATTTCTGGGGTTTTGGTGTTCCCAAGGGTTGGGGAATACAAAGCCTATAGAGAAATATGTTGAACTTCCCACAAAACATGAGCCTGTGTTGACACCTTCGTAGTAAGAAAGGCTAAAGACATCTTTAACACCTATATCCTTAATTGAGAAATTGGATCAATCTCTTGATGTGATGGGTTAAGGAAGTGTGTACGAATGTCAAGTTGATGAGTATTTTTTGTTGTTGTTTATATCTATATATCGCAGAAAATTGTGTGTGCATATTGTATTGCGCAGTCAATGCTTAAACATTACAGTTATTTTTTCTCATAAGGATAACTAGAGAAACATGTCAAAGAAGTGATAATGAGTGTGTGCATATTGTATATGGCAGTAAATGCTTAAACATTAAAGTTTTTTTTTTTTCTCATGATGATGATGATGATAGTGGTTAACGTCTGCTGAGACCAAATTGGTCTATCGGACCTATAATTTTCTTAGTTTTTAATTGTATGGCTCCTTATCTTTCTTGGTGAGATTGGTGTTGTAGCTTTCTTTTTTTCTCTAGAGTCTTCAAACTTCCTTTATCTTGCATCTCCTTTATCTCTTCTGGTTCTTGAGACATTGGTGTCTTAGCTTCATGATCTGTTGTGTTCGTCCTTTTGAAGTTAGTCGGAGATGAAGTTTGGTCCAGGAGATCTGCTTCGTTGTTAAATGAGGATTTATTTTGTACGGTATTCGGATCCTCATAACTATTGATGCTTGATGGGTTGTCGAGTTGGGCGGGACTTCCCTCCTGCTTGTTTTGAGAGTTGTTTCTTTCTTGTCCGATTTCTTGTGATTCAGAGTTTTCTCGAGAGTATTCTTTTTTGATGACAGTGTAGTGTTTTTTCTGTGCTTCTTCCCACCATGTGGATCTGTGGTGATTTTTTTTAGCATTTTTTTAAGAGGCGTTTGGGAAATTTTTGGCTAGATGACCCGTCTCAATGCAGGATCAATATCTGAAGAGGACACTTTCATAATCGAGTTTCTGGTTCCACACATAGTCTTTACTTGTTAGGTTTATTTCAGCTGGGAATCCGGCACTAAAGTCCATTTCCACACAGATGCGTGCATAGGTGGTTCTGACATATTCCTCTGTTTTTGGGCACCTGCAGTAAAATTTCCCAATTGCATTTCCAATGGCTTTTAGCTAGGAAAAGTTCCGAAGATGCAAGGGTAGGTTTCGCAATCTCACCCAAATTGATGCTGAGGTTATGACTATTATTGAGGGATGGAATGATGGGTTCCATCGCTTCATGAATAGGCCTGAGTTTTCCTAAAACCAAGGGCCAGAATCTAAAATGCATTGTTTGCTTCATCAATAGAGAAACATGTTAAAGAACTAATAATGAATTTGACATTTTTTCTATATAAAAGGGAGAGAGACACCCAGAGAATATATTTATATATAAGAGAGATTATATATTACATATTTATGCGTTTAAATTATTTTAATATTTAAATTTTTGGAGTCAATATTAATTTTGATTATTATATATATCACATAATTAAATTTTTAATTTTTTATTTTTTATTATATAATATTATCACCTTTGATTAGCCATTTTCTAAATATTTTCGAGAAACTTCTAGCTGGTCCAAAAACAGTACCCAAATTCCCAACATCCCCACATTCAAGAAACTCATGTAACAAAAAAATTATGCCATGCCATGACAACACAAGCCAACCAGAGTTAATTAGTGTAAAATTTAATTGGTTAATATTATTAATGCAGTTAAATTTCACAACTACAGATAATGTATCCCAACCTCACGGCTGTTCTTCGAAATATGTTTTCTCTTAATTGATTGAAGAGTTGACTTGTTCTAACATTGCCTTATCCAGCACCATGGGTTACTATCAAACGTTCAGAAAAGATTCCTTTCTTCCGCCTGACAAGAAAAGAAAATGATAATATCAATTTTATTTTAATGACAAACATAACATTTGACCATTTCCCTGAACTCTATGGGCGGGATGTTTTTTAAGTTAAAATCAGCAGGTCATTGTTATGATGACCATTTCCCTGAACTCTATTGGCGGGATGTTTTTTAAGTTAAAATCAACCTCACGGCTGTTCTTCGAAATATGTTTTAATTGATTGAAGAGTTGACTTGTTCTAACATTGCCTTATCCAACACGATGGGTTACTATCAAAGGTTCCGAAAAGATTCGTTTCTTCCTCCTTACAAGAAAAGAAAATGATAATATCAATGTTATTTTAATGACAAACATAATATTTGACCATTTACCTGAACTCTATTGGCGGGATGTTTTTGAAGTTAAAATCAGCGGGTCATTGTTATGATGACCATTTCCCTGAACTCTATTGGCCGGATGTTTTTTAAGTTAAAATCAGCGGGTCTTTGTTATGACAACCGCTGCAAGTAGCTGGTAGAGCACAACTCATGGAATATATATTTGATATTTCAAGAAGAAACCAAAATATACGTAGATATGTGTCTATACCAAAAATTGGAGGTGAATTCTGGACTCTTTTTCGATTAAGTAAATAGAAAGTTACATTGTTACTTCTGGATCAGAATAGCTCAGCTACGCTTACAAAAAGTGTTTTCACAAGTTCTAAATAGCCTTATTGTTCATACGCTCATACATAACTCACTGAAAAAAAAAATCAGAAAACAGGAATATTTTCTGAGGCAAAGCTCGATCTATCCTAAAAATGTTCTAGGGTCATCATCTGTCAGCACAACATAATAACTAACATAAAACGAAATATATAATGGTAAACCATGACCTTTACATCCATCTCGTTTGTAATGTTGGCGTCAGGATATGTGAGCACAATTCAATAACTTATATAAGCGATAATAAACCATAAGTGTGACCTTTGCATCCATCCTGTTTGTAATGCTGGTGTCAGGATATGTGGCACAATTCAATATTTAACAATGCTAAAAATAAAAGTAATATTAAGCCATATCGGTAACCTTCGGTGTCAGCTAAATTAATAATCATTTACCAATCTTATATATAAACAAATTATGGTATAGGTTATTAAAAATCTAAATTTAAATGGTTTAAAGTGTAAAATTTTTATACTTTAATGGTTTTTCAGCGCATTAAATTTATTTATATATTTTACAAATTTCGTTAAAAGTATATTATAAAATAAAAAAATGTGTTTCATTTATAAATTAAACGCATAAAAGTTAATTAATGAAGTCGTTGTCACCATTATGCCAAGTCAAATCTATCCTATACGTACCAGCTTATTAATTTAAATCTATTTTGTAGAGTTTCAGCCATGTTCTGGTTCGTATTTATAACTCAAACATGGCACTATTAGATCCATTTAATGACAAATGAAAACTATAACTAAATTTTTTTACTCGGAAAGATTCTTTTTCCTTACATGAGTGAACATTTCAGCCTTGGTTGAATTGATCTTTCAGAAGAATCTGCTCATTCAATAAAATATGTGTTGGAAATAGTTGCTAATGATTCAACCCTGTACTGTTTTTGGTTTTGGGCTTGGCTTATGAAATCAAAATTGGACTTATTTTTTACAACTTTAGTTTTGTTTTAAAAACTTTTTCTTAGATAGTTTACCATTGCCTCGGCGAGCTATGAGAATTTTGCAAATAACATATGATTAAATCCTGGTCTTAACCATAACTTTAGTGTTTTTTTTTATTTTGCAAAATTTCTTTTATGCAATGACAGTCACTGTCTTTCGAGGTGACCGAGGGGTGCCTTAATGCTGGGATATCAGGGGAGTGTTTCTTCAAATATTGTTTTGGATTTGATTGCTTTTCTATAAGAGAGTTGCTTATTGTTTTGTAGTTTTATGAGGTTGTGTGGAATCATAACAGATGTTAAGATGGATAGTTCATCTCCATGGTTCTTATGGGACCTTGTATGTGTTGGCTAAATAAGATGTGGCTAATGTTTGCAATTTTTTGGCAATTACTTAATTTGGTTTCTCTCAAAGGCAATGGAAATCAACAAGAAACTTTTGAAAATCTTAAGTTGAAAATCTCAAGATTGAAAAAGTTGACAACCATACATTTATATAAGACCCATACATTTATATAAGACCTAAATTGACGGTTATGAAAAACAAACAACCATATCCTGATTTTCACTTAATAGTAAAAAAAATATTTGAAATTCTAAACCTGATTGCAACCCAATCTATTTATAAATGTGCATGTGAACGCTGCCATATATAACATTTCCTTAGCGTGAGAGGTATAAAGGCATAAATTTAGAGCTGCCTTAACCCTTACTCTTTAGCTATGAATAAAAAAAATATTAACTATAATTAGATATCCTTTGGAGTAGCTTAACTCATAGCTATTAATTATTTGTTTAATATAGGCAGTCTTCTCTGAATTTAGTTATTAATTCTTTTGGTTTTATTTAAATTTATGGAAAGGTAATTTTTTTGAATTAAAAGAAACCTTAAAGTTGAATGGTTTCACATCATGTGAAAATCTATTTTTCACGGTTGGGGTTTGAATTTTAAAAAAAATGGTAAAGTTGAATGGCTTCACATCATGTGAAAATATATTTTTTACTATTGAGGTTGTTTTAGAATCTTATTTTTATTGTTGGATTGTCTTAGATGGTGTTGTTTTTCTTGAAGAATGGTTAATCAAACAATATTAACATGTAGTAATTAGTTATGGTTCCATTGTCTTTACTATGGGTTGATAACTCTATGATAACAAGTTTCTCTATCTTGAGAATTGGGATTTAAAACCAAGGCAAATGTTGAAAGCAAAAAATATTGGGTATACATGTAATCATAAAAGAATATGAACTCAAGAGTTGGCCGTTTGCATTTGAAATCAATAAAAAATGTTGAAAGAAAAAGTTCATAACCAACTCCATGAGTAGATGACTAGAAATGTGTCCATGAGCCAACATAGGAATTTCAAAACCTCTATGAATAATCAAAATTTGAAATCAAATGACAACTTGAATGAATTGTCTCATAATAAAAGTATATCATATTTATAATGTTTTGTAACTAAATTGTATGCATTTTATAATTCAAAAGGTTCTTTTAGTGAGATGTTTATGTAATTATTTCACATTTTTCCTTTTGAGAGTTTTAAATTCCTTGTATCTATTTAGTTCAATGTCAATAGATCACCACAAAAAATAGAGGAACATATTTTTCAATACTCCAAAGAAAATTACCTTTCAATTTAATCTACTTTTAAAATGATTCACACATGTTATTTACATGACTCAATGACATTGTGATATGTATGCCTTTCTTTTATGTTTAGATGACACAATCTCAATGCACTTTTAGTTGGTTTTTATCAACTAATTATTGATTCCACTTAACGACTTCAACGTCCGCAACTTCACACCGAGCTTAAATGGTTTTGTTGAAAATGAGGTTACTGATGAAATGGTTTTTTTTAAGAAGCACTCAAATTTCAAGGAAGGAAAAAGGTCTCTTAAGAAAATAATAATTTACTGAGAAACAAAAGATGTGTACTAAAAATGCACCATTTAATTTCTTTTGTACGTAATAGGTTGAATTCAAGACCATGTTAGTAGTAACTTAAGGATTAGACTTGGAAAATTTTATATATTTCATTTAATAAATAGAAATTCATGTTACAATGTTAAAATCAATTCAATATTTTCACAAGATTCTCCAACTTTATTTGGGGAAAAATAGATTCTCCCATTTCATAATTATTTAGAATTAGAATAGATGCCATTCATGTTTTTTATTTTACAAACTTCTCTTCATTCATTTGCCAAGATGGGTCAATTTCATACCATTATAGTCAATCTACCATGTCTACTCATACTCAATAAAGTCAATGATACAATCAACTACATGACATATTCTATGGGTAAAATGTGCCAATTTTACACACAATAGTTACTCATACTCAATAAATTCAATACGGTCATACTCAATAAATTCAATGCGGTCAACTAAATTCAATGATACAATCAACTACATGACATATTCTATGGGTAAAATTCCCCAATTTTACATACAATAGTTAACAAATTTATCTCCTTATATATTTATTATTTTTTACTTTAATTTAACTATATTTAAACTAAATGGCAGGGATTGTGAGCCATGTTGTCTTGTTTAGATTTTATTGGTTTTTTTTTCCATATTTAACAATAGCTGGTTATATAATACTTTTATTGCTTTTAAAATTATATATATTAATTATTTTTATTATATTTAATTAACGGAAAATTTTTGAAATTTATATTAAATTTCTGTCTTGTGAATTAATCTTTTAATCAGATTTAAATTTTACAACAATTTTCCTTTGGTGAATTAATATTTAAAATGTATTATATCTTAGTTTAACATAAAAGCTAACTCCCTACTAAAATTTAGATAATATCAAACCTTATAATTATAAAAGTAATATATGTTACGTCATTTCGTTTAAACTTTTACTTAAAATGAGAATTTGAAGATATTAAAGTTTATTTCTCTTAAATAATAATTTAATTCAAAACTAAACACAAATTTCAAATAATTTATTATTTGACATTACATGAGATAAACTAGTGTGTAAATTAAGAAAGATTCAATCTCGAGTAATTTACTCTAGGGAGTGGAAGGTTGTTGAAATTGGCCCAATTCCCAATTTCTCATTCTTTCATATATATATATATATAATTTATAACTAAATTGTAAATGACTAATTTCTTCACTTTCAATATATTGCATTTAGTTAAAAATAACTTAATTAAATACAAGGAAAAATTAAATTTATATCTAAATCTATAAATTCAAACAATTACACAAATTCATACATAATTATAAAATTAATTTAGGCAAAAAGAAAATGCCTATACATAATTGAGTCACTGAACATATAAAAACATGTAAATGTTTAAAAAATAAAACATGCTATAATCTAATTTTTTATTTAAAAAGTTAATAACAAAATGAATAATCTATTTTCCATAATTTATCTTTTTATTTTATAAATAATCCAAATAACTTCTTAAAAGCTACATGTTATTAATCATCATACCTATTACTCATATAAAAAATGAACGGTAGATGAATTCTCATATATTTGGATGATATCTAACTTCACGAAACATTAAAACTTCCTATGTAGTTAAATATTTGTAGATCTTCATTTTGAATCTTTCCAATAAACATTTGGTGGATTTTTGAAGTCGTCTACCGAGGAATTGCTCACATGGTAAAAAATGGTTGAAATCCGAGCAAAAAAACTTCAAAACATATTGTAGAGGTAGTGTTTGAAAAACGTTTTTGATGGTGTAAATGGATTTAGAACCATTAAATACTTCTAAGCCACCTAAAATATTAAAGTTTCACAACTACAACATGGATTTAGAAAAATCTCTACCAGATTTTTTCAAAATATAGCCGAAATTTCCATAAATTCCAGGGCGAAAAAGCAATCTCATTAGACTATGGCTATATAATCCTATTGTTCCATATGAAAGTGGCCTTACTAAAATCAATTGCAGGGTCAATCGAGATTGGAGACACCCAGGATTACGGGAATGAGGAGCGTAACAATTAAAATTTTAAATGCCATTATCCCTGGTAGCCTACCACCTCACATCACGTGTTGTGGTTATTTAGATTTGTCTAGAAGTGAGTAGGGTATTTATTAAGTTAATTATTGATTAGTTTAATAATTGAATATTTCACAGATAGCTGTGTCTATATCGACCTGAGTGCCATATAAATCGCTGTGGCGGTGGGGAGCGCAAACCTTTATGGTAGAAAATAGTTGAACTCGCACAAGTCAGGTGGAAATGTCGAAGGGGGCAAAACATTAATAGCTAAAATCTTAAGGACGAAATAAAATAAATAAATAAAATAAAATATTAAAGTTTGGGCGTTGATTGTGAAGTTCCCAGGTCGATTGTTAGGTGGCCTGGTAGCAGTGGCAAAAGATCTCCAAGTGTCGCATGGAGTGTCCACAAGTTGAAAAGTCACTGCTTCATCTCTCCAACTCTGCGAATACATGCTAGGGAAGTTACCATCCCACAAATTTTGGCCCAAGGTAAGCACAACAATGCCCATGGCGATTTGCAAAATGCTCGGGATGAAGAACATGATTTCCGAGGAAGTGAAAAGGGTGAAGCCAAGTGATTTGTTGAGAAAATCATAGAATAGAGACATATTGAGACATAAAGTTTTTTGCAGCGAAGTAGGCTCAACAATTGGAAAATTTTGGGGTGCTAGAGATGGACCTAGGCGTCGGGTTGATGGCTCGAGAGCTTGGCCGTGATCACGAGCATAGATCCATGCTTGTGGAATAATAGAGCTCCATGGAGACTACCGACGAGTAAATCCTTATGCAAAGAGGGACATGGAGACCGCCCAATGGAAATAATGTGAAAAATGTATGGTTCCAACTGCGTCCTCTAAAAATTATCATTTTCCAACATTCATTTTCTTGTTTCCTTAGGGCATGATTGCATTTCATTCATATTTAGTTCTTATATATACCAAATCTATGCGCACACACACATTCTACTATCTAAATGTAAAACACTAAATCACTATTTTTTGTTTTTTCCTTCTCAGAGACAAAACTATTGTTTGTCAATTTAATTGTCTTAAATTGTTACATAAATAATCGACTAGAGTTGGTAAACTTATGAAGTGAAAGTGCACTATATGTGCTGGAATTCCTTTTTATTAAATCAGTTTATTAATGTGCATGACGGGGTTGTTGAAAATTACTTCTAAGGATGCTTTGAAATCCTATCTTACTCTTTAAAGAAAATAAATTTAACACATTCAAAAAGTCCTAAATTTTATTTGCTCCTTTCTAATGAAATAAGAAATGCTCTTCACACTTGAAAAATGAAACTAAAGCAAACTCATATTATCTCCTTAAATTAAGAGTACTTAACCAATCTATTGCAACACAAATTTAATCTCTAAAAGAAGAATTATTAATCTAATATTCTAGCAATCCTTTACATAAAAACCAAAATGAATTTGACTTCTAGTTAAAATGAAAACTACACATTTTCTCATTATCAATCATTCATGCTTTGAAATGAAAACTGTAAAGAAATCACTCATGCTTTGAAATGACTAGGTCACTAAAAATGTTAGTCACCACAACTTTTCCAAGTGAAATACTACCAAAATTTAGCAATATTAAGAGACCCAACTATAAACAACTAACATAAATGACTAATATCATCCCAAGTTAAAATATATGACTAGATAATGAGTAATAATACTAAAAATAACTAACGTGAATGAATAATTTAGTCTAGGAACAAAAATATGACTACTTTACAAGAACTACAATAATACAAATCAGTCATTTATGTTAGCCATTTTAATTGTGTCACTTCAAAAATCTAAACTTACAAGTGATAGGGGATTCAAAGGTTGTTATAGATTGGATGAAAGGCTATAATTCGTTATACACTTATTTATTGGATCAGAGGATGAATATAATTATGGAACTTATCAGAATCTTTAGGGTTATATAATTTGATCACTTTCACAGGGAATTAAATTCAAAGGTTGACAAATTATAAAAATTGGAAGTGGGCCAACACCTCATTTTGAAAGACAACATGGCCACCTATATATGTTGCAACAACCTTGCCAACTTATTTAGTGGGTTGTACCTTTATTTCACATTTCTTCCTCTTCTTAAAAATGGGTAGTGCCAAGGAGAGGGTATGAAATTTGATAAAGGAATTTTCACTTAGTACCACTACCAAGTTTCCTTCATGTAACTTGTCAAATGTCTTAAGCTTGATTCACAACTTCTCATGGTGCTTAAATTACTTGTCTAAACATCTAATTGAGACTACAACCCTCCAACATCTCTAACTATTCAAACTCTTCAACCCTAGTTAGAGTCTTCTTGGATGTGCACTCATGCCTAAAGCAGAACATAATACTAACATCTTGAATGTTCATGCTCATTCCCTCTTTTAATGCCTCGTTGAAACCTCATTATCACACTACTTAAAATGAAAAGTTCACATCTTAAGGACAAGCACCTACTTTGCGTATAACAACCTAAAATATGTTAATGACTAGTAGAGAACTCCATTTTCTCAAGATGAAAACATAGGGTCTTACAACCTTGTTCATGCAACAATTTGAATATATTTAACCTAAAGAAGGATATGTATCCTAATCCTTCCAAATTTGACATATGAATTTTAACAAACTAACACTTTTTTTTAACTATTAACTCCATTTTATATACTCTATTTTGTTTTCACTTACCTAATATGCAAGAAAACCTAAATGTTTTCAATACAACCAAGTTAAAAGCACTTGTTTCCTTCCAACATCTCACATTCCCCCCCATAAATCTTATAGAAAAATCATTGCATAAAAATGTAACCTTAGATTATTATTACAATAAATACCACCTAACATCACAACCAAAAACATGTAAAAATATGTTAGTTTCTCAAATATAAATAAAATCAAATGTAACTGAAAATAAAATATTGTATCTATTGTTTTTCATGTTTTCTTACACTTTCCACCACCTCAATGTTAGATAAGAACTTATGCTCCAACTAAAATTCTTACTCTGCTAGATCTATTTCATCCCATGTAGACTATGATGTTCATGCCCAATATTGATGAGCATATGCCCTTACATTGGCTTGGGCCTTAGTGTGGGGAGGTTGTGCTATTCTACCACTGCCAAGTTTAGAGGAGTTGTAACCAAGACAAGGCATTATGGCTACTAGTAGGAAGGAATGGGGGAAGCAAGGCAAGGCCAGAAAGGAGGGCCAAGGCTAACACACTAGAAAATAATCACACAAACATAAAAAAGGAGTATAGGAGCACTCTAATAGAGTGGTGAAAGAGCATGATGGAGTTGAGAGAGGGATTAAGGGAAAATAGAATCAAAGATTAACAAGGCTAATCATGTTGAAAACTAGAGTATGAAGAGAGAAGGGAGGAGGAAAAATTAGAGTGAAAAAGAAATAAAACATGCAAAAGCTAGAGGGAAGCCAAAGATATAATAGATAACTCACCCTAAGCATGCACTCAATGAAGAGCTTGCCATTGATTCTAGGTACCACACTCATAACATGCCATAATTTTCTAGTAATATGCATTCCAAATACCGAATTGCAGCCACCACTAGTGATATGTTGTTTGAATTAAATTAAAGTCATTGTAGAGAGTAGGAAGAAGGTGACAAGATCGACCTTGGAGATCCTTGACAGCTAAATAACACACTTAACATCAAAATCTAATAATTTCTCCTCCATCATGATATTAAATGTTATGACAATCACGATGCTAAAAGCTCTTAGTCATATTATCCTTGATGAACACCGTGCACCAAAAAATATAAAAATGATATTATTTTTTAATTAATAAAGAACAATATAAATATATAGTTTAACCAAACTTAAAATTTTATCATTATGCTCATAAATCACAACGTTTTTTGGTTAAAAAATAAACAATAATTATATACAAATTTTCAATCATTATAATGACCAAATTATTAATTTCATCTTTTTTTTTTCACCAAAAAACCTTGCTCGTCCCGCTACCCACAATGCCCTAAGGTAATTTAAATTTTTCATATTTAAGTACTTGCATTCTATATCATATAGATTTCCATAAACATTGAATTCAAGTTGGAAACATTTGTCCTTTCTTCCTTCCACTAGCATCAACGCAATAGAATGAGAATGATGAAGACCAAACAATCTATTGCATCTTCTTCCTCAATCATGCACTTTGGGCAATGATCCATTTTGTCAATTTTCAATCCCCAAGTCGAGTGTGTTCAATTGAGTTGTACATTCTATGTGGTTCTGTTGTGAGTCTCATCCAATGCATTCATCCTTATAATTTGATGAAACAAAAGGAAAATAAAATTGGAAAAGCTTCTTCGTCTTCTTCGGTATTTCTACTTGAGTTTCTTGACAAAATATTAGAAAATAGATATGAAAAAAGTCTCCAGATACGATTAAATGTAGATAAATGTATGCTTGTTTGTTTTATTGCTTCTTATTAATCACAAAGCTTGCTAAATATTGGTATGAGAAAAACTTACAAACCTTATATTCATTGGTATTAGTTGGAGATTCTAAGTAATCAAATTCTTGGTTTGTGTAGGGAAGCATAGATGACAAGACATCTAGTGTAATTTCTAATCCTATTCCTAGGGTTTTAAGGGGAGGGAAATATGATTTTCAACCCTATACTAGTATCGCAAGTTCAATTTTCCAACAGTTGAAGCTTGTGCCCAAAGAATTGAAGCAACAATAGGGAAACTCATATCCATCCACTAATCCTCCAAATGGCCAAATTAAGAGAAAAAAATCACTAAAGAGGAAGATCATTTCATTAATAGGGATGGTTCTTTTGTAAATGCTTCATTCTAGTCTCCTGAAAGTTTAATTGATGTATATTTTCAATCGGTATTCAAATCCAAGACCTATCTTGTATCAATGGGCTATCTTACCATTGAGCTACCTCCCTTGTCAGAGTTCCTCCTCAAATATTGTAACCATATATATCTACTTTGTTCTTCTACCATACTGAAAAATTGAATAGGAAAGGGAACAACACTGGGACCTTTTCTCACCCAAATGGATTGATTTATTGTGAAAATACATGTACCTTCATTCAAGTAATGTGATGTAAAGGTGTGTTTTTCTAACTCCTAACACCTTGATTTAAACTTAATTTTAGCTCAATCCTTCCAGCCACTGCAATGTACTTGGTTTATATGCCATGTTGAAAAGTAGAGAAACCGCGAATCAAACCCAAAATGTATTGATGGCTACTGGTTTGCCTTATCATTGAGATACATGCCTCTTTATTATGGGCACCCTTTAAGACACCCTTTCATTATGGGAGCCTTTAACATTTTGATCTAAAGGTGTGTATCGCTAGCTCCAGGTTCCAACACCCTTCTTAAGCCACACTTTGGCTTGGGCCTTCCATTCACATCAACGTCATAATTGGCTCTTATACCATTTTAAAAGTTGACCAGGCTACAAATTCAAACCCAAGAGCTATCTTTGATCAAAAGATTATTCTATCACTAAGCTACATAATTATGAGTAGTTTTCATGGTTTGATCTAAAGGTATGGATTATGATTGCCACCTTCAAGTTTCTAACACTATTATGCACCCTACCCTTCAAGCCACACTTTGGCTCAGGATTTCTAGAAAATTCAAACAACTTAGCTTTGATACCATGTTGAAAATTGAATAGGATTGGAGAGCCAAACCCATCATTTAAACTTGACAAAAGATTGAGCTACATGTTCCTTTATTATAGATTCCCTTAAATATTTGAATATTTGATTGGAAGGTATGTATTATTACATCTAATAATACCCTTGGACCCATCCTATAAATCTAGGTCGTCAAGCATGCATGGTGCCCAAATCAAGTTTCAATGTAAACTTCACATCAAAGGAAAATAAAAGAAAGCCATTCAAAAGGAATTTGTACCATCTTTTAACCCATTATCAATATATTTCTCAATGTCTTTCATTATTTATATCTTAATTGAAGCGAACACTCTTGTTTTCATCGAAAACTATTCTTAGTCTCATGTAGTGTATCACGATCATTGAATCTATGAAAGACTTCATATTTTGTAATGAATGAAGTTTTTTTGGTAACTGATATGCTCACTATGACTGTGACAATAGGCCTTCCATAGGTAGAGTGAGCCCACACAGTCTTTTATGTTGTTATGCTTCCAGAAATGAGTTAAATTGGAGTTCTTCTCTAATGTGAAGCTAAGCATTTTATTATACTTTCAAGAAAAGTAAATTCATTAAATAAAAAAAATCAAGGCTTTACAGAGAAAAATCAGATGACACAAAGAATCACCTCCCACCTAGTGATCTTAGATCATGAAATATAAATTCTCTACTTGACACATCCCCCTGGATAGTCCAGATGGTATGAGCCAATTGGGGGATTCTCCCTTTGTTGGACTAGATATGGGTGTTTTCTTACCAGAAATATTTTGTAAGATGTGTCAGAAATAGTCAGAGTATGGAAACATATTAATTTTCCTTCATGTGGATATTTTGTTTTACCTGTTTGGAGTTTGAAAAATAGGGTTTCCAAGATTTAAGGGTTGAGTTTGGGGTCAATTATTCTAGAATCTAGTTTTGCATGTTTTAGTGCAAGACAAAACATACATAAAAAATAACGTTCTAAAATGCCAAAACGTTTTCCAGTGTAGAGTTTGTAGTAAAATATTATGTGTTCTCACTTTGATTTAAACAATGCCATAGATCCTAAGATGTAATTTTCTTAGATGTATCAATGTATGGCATAATTGTTTACTATCCTTTTTGATGAAGAGTTCATTATATAATTGTTAGGCCTTTTGAACTCTATGACCTTGTTTAAATAATGCTGTGTATTTTATTTAATCGGGAGATTAAAAAATATGTTTATTATTATTATTACTTTTAATATTTTTGTCTGTCTTGGGTTTTAATGATTCAATCCATGGGTACTTACCATTGTGTAATGTTTTGTTCACATTTGTAATTAATGGTATTCCCTCATTAGCTATAGATTCCTATATTGTTGGTCACACTTTCTTCCTTGAGGACACTTACTTTTGAATTCCCCAGCATTAGGCTCAAGGACGATGGTTTTTGGCTTCTTATATTTCACTACCTTTCCATCTTTATCCATTAATAGCTTGTATTCACCCAAGCTAGTCACTACAGGAACCATAACTGTTAGAATCAGCTAAGAAGCTATTTGGCCCACCATTTGTAGATTGCTTATCACAGTAAGAGAGTACTACCATGGCTATATGAAACCTGCTACTAGGCAAACTAGGGACAGATCAATCCAAAATACATTAGTATATGAAACCATAGAAAATTATATCAGTTCAAATTATCTTACTGTTGTTTATGACTAGACTACCTATGGACAGGGTATACATATTATTTTGACAATATTTATAAAAACTTGCTATAATTATTGGAAAGTGAAATAAGAGTATGTTTCATCATTGTTTAGAAGACCTAAAAGGGAGCTACCATTTTTTGATCTCAAACAAGGCTTAACCTTTTCATACAACTTGATGGGGTTGGATGAGGTTCCCTCCAATGTAGGAGTTTGTTCCTTAGCTATAACTAGAGCTTGTTGGTCTATTGCTATACCTAGAACCATTATTTCCAAATTAAATAGTCTTGCATACTACATCAAATTTCGTATATAGCAAGGTCAATTCCTTGATTATGGCCACCTATTTCTCACCCTTTTCTTCTACAACTAGTACAATGAGGGTTTTGTTAATCATATACACTTCTATCATTCAAAAAACTTATGTGTCTCTAGACTAGGGATATGGAACTCGAACTAGATATTTCAATGGTGGGTGTCCTCATCTTACTCTTCATTTCATTTTCCATTCTAGCTATTTCTTGCTTGATTCCTTCGGGAAATCAACTATGTCAATTCCTTACTACTCGCATGGCCTCAACTTGAGCCTGGCGATTCTTTGGTTTGGATTTCTATGGTGGTATGCCATTTAACTCTTTCCATACATTATATGCATTTCCTTAAACAAATATCATAATGGAAAGTAACCCTTATGACAGGAACACCCAAAAAATAGTTAGAAGATAATTAACTCATGACAATCAAAAAACATACTGCCATAGTATTTAGCTTGAACTCTCAAGGAAATAACTATAACATATTCATATAATATTGATTAGATTTCTTTCCATCATATGGTATTGTTTTTTTTATCAATAGATATCTCACCATGCTTGCTTATGCTTTAGATAGAAAGATAAGGTTTGTCTTGCATGACAAAATTGAAGGTTCCTTCAACACGATAAAAGGATTGGAGTCCCATGAGGGTTAATTATCTTTACAGGGAGTTTTCCTTTCAGACCTCTTAAATACTAGTAATTAAACATAATTACATTTTATATCAAGATAATTTTTTACTGTGAATTGTATCCTATCATTGATATTCATGTTTACTAACAGATGGTTGAATTTTAAGTAAGAGGAACTTACTATTGTGGATTCTTTATTTGGCTCCGTGACATCATATATATCCATCTTCAATGAGTAAAACTTTGTAATTATACTTTTTAGCTAAACTAGGACCATGAATGTGAATAGATATTTATAGTGAATGAAAATCTCTAAGGAGATGTTTGAATGATACCAAGTCAATAGAGATAATGGGATATGACCTCGTTAGGTAGACAACAATGTCATTATCAACTTATTTTGGAGTAATGGTGGTGCTTTAGTTTTGATTTCTTACAAAAGGATGTCACATGGAAAAATATATTAGAGACAATGACATTACAACCGAAAGACAAGTCTTTCACAAATGTATTTGTGACATATAGAGGCATAATTACACACAATTAAGTCACTTTTTCTCTAATATGGTTGACTAAATGGAATTTCTTGGGTCCATTTATTTCTTTTGAAGCTTATCATTCATGTCAACTATCTTCTTCTTAAGTCATTTTTTGATGTGTGACTCTTATTTTTCATATAGACCATTCTTTCTCCTACCTCTTCTATTGGTTGATGATTTCTTTCTTGTAATGGGTTACCACCTAAATATAGATGTTGCACCTAGCTTGGATTCATCGGGGTCACATCAATTGTAGTTTCTCTAAATTTTGTGGTATGTTTCTTCCCAAAGTCACTATTTTATGCAACTATTAATGTCATTCTTCAAAGGCTTCTCAAGACCTGACTTGTGTAATTGCACTAATTCATAGGAAAAATGGACTTTTTCCTTGTATTTTTTCATATGATATGGCTTCCAAGAATTATCCATTTTAGACATAGGATTATTCTTCCATCCCCCATTTTTTTTTCTTCTTGTTGGGTTTTGTTATTCTTTCCATGACTAGTTGACGTAGTGAACTGGGGGTTTATAGGGGGGGCAAAGCCCCCCCTTCGTTGCGTTGATTGCACAGTGGAGGGGGGTCACAAGGGGGTTTGATGGGGGTGGATAGTCCCCCTTTATAGAGTCTAGGGAAACGCCCCAGGAAATTTTTTTTGGGACCCTATATTAGGTTGGGCGGACCTACCTATGGTTTTGTGCATGATTTTCACACATGGTTTTGGAGGTGATGGTTTTTAGTCCATGGTTTTGGACGCAATTGTTTTCAATCCATGGTGTTGGATGCTTAGGCATGTATAAATATGTATTGCAACATTGAAATGAATATAATGAAAAAATCAAGTTGGTAGTCCCATTTTTGGGATCCAGGGGAAAATCTCTGTGTGTATGTGATTTATGTATTATACTCTCACATTGTTTATTTTTTGTGTTTTAGAATTCATATGCAAGTAATTTTTGTATACGGTTAAAACTTACATTTGGTATCAGAGCTATTTTGGCTTCAAGGGGATGCATTTTTTGCTGAGGGGTTTTTCTTGGGCCTGTGGTAGACCCGGTTCAGTGGGATATCTCTAGGATCGATTCTAGTGGTGAAAAAAGATGGCGAGTAGTGGAAGGATAGAGATCAGGAAATTTAATGGTCAGAGTTTTGAGTTTTGGAAACTCAAGATGGAGGATATGTTGGTGGATAAATATCAGTGGATCACGGTAGATCTGGGTACTAAACCAATAGGAGTGTCTGATGAAGAATGGAAGAAGTTGGATTAGAAGGCAAAGAGCACAATATGATTATGTGTCTCAGATTCAGTATTGCTGAATGTAATAGGGGAAGCTACGATGAAGTATTTGTGGGACAAGTTAGGGACTTTGTACCAAACTAAGTCTCTAGTGAATAAACTGTTCATATAGAGATAACTATATAACTTGAGGATGAAAGATGGAGACTCATTTATAGACCATATGAATGCATTTAATACTATGGTAAGTTAGTTATCGTCTGTTGATATCAAAATTTTAGATGAAGATAATTGCATTAGTTTGTTGTGTTCTCTACTAGATTCATGGGATAGTCTGGTTATTGCAATAGGTAGCAATGCCACTGCCTCGTGGTTTGATGAAATAGTCTCGTCCTTGTTGACGAAGGAGATGAGACATAAAAATATGGAGAGCCAGAATGGTGATGCCTTGTCTGTACGAGGACAGTCCCAGAACATAAAAAAAAATAAGTCATCTAGTGGGAGATCTAAAACTAGAGGGAGATCTAAATTTCAAGGAAAACGTGTAAAGGTGGTGTGTTGGAAATGCGGAAAGGAAGGGCACTACAAAAGGGATTGTAAATCTAAAGCTCATGACAAAGGAAAGGGATATGATGATGTTCCTTCTTCAGAGGCGAAAACATCTCAGATGAAGTTGGGGATGTGTAGTTGGCTTCTTCAAGTACACTTGTAGATCACAAGGCATGGTTTATTGACTCAGGTGCATCATTTCACCTCTCTCCCCATAGAGACTAGTTCTATGAGTATGAGAAATATGATGGTGGTGATGTATTCTTAGGGGATGATAGGAAGGCTAGAATCATTGGTCTTGGAAAAGTAAAGTTGAAGTTGCAAGGTGGAAGGGTTAGAACACTTTCAGGTGTTCTACATATTCCTGCATTAGCCAAAAATCTGATTTTTGTAAGCAAGCTCGATGATGCAAGTGTAAAAACAATGTTTAAGAAGGATACCTGCAAGATTGTTTGGGGAGCACTGGTATGATGCGGGGAGTTCGGATTTGAAATTTGTACAAGCTACAAGGTAGAACTATTGTTGATGGGTGAAATAGTTCCATGGTTCCAGAAAGTGGAGCAGAAAATCTAGTGGTCACAGGAGAGAAGACCATGTTGTGGCAACAAAGGCATGGACATATTGGAGAGAAGGGCCTTTGAATACTTCACGGGAAAGGTATGGTAGAAGATATGAGTAATGGCTCTCTAGATTTTGATTTTTGTGAAAATTGTGTATATGGGAAGTAGAATCGGGTGAGTTTCCCCTCTGGTGGTAAGAGGGCGAAACAAATATTAGAGCTTGTGCACACTGATGTGTTTGGACCTGTGAAGGTTCCATCACTGGGTAAGTCTATGTACTATGTATCATTTATGGATGAATTCTCAAGAAATACATGGATATATTTCCTTAAGAAGAAATCTGAAGTCTTTAACAGATTTAAAGAATTTAAGGCTCTGGTGGAAAACCAAGCAGAGAAGAAGATAAAGGTGCTGAGGAAAAATAATTGAGGAGAGTTTTGCAGTAAGGAATTTGAATAATCTTGTAAGAAATGTGGTATAGCACGATAGAAGACTACTCCATATACACCTCAGAAAAATGGAGTTGTAGAAAGAATGAACAAGACATTGATGGAAAGGGCAAGAAGCATGCTCAGTGGTGTCAGGTTAGGACAAGAATTCTAGGTAGAGGCGGTGGAGACAACATGTTACCTGGTCAATAGATCACCTTCATCAACGTTGGACGATAAGACTCCACAAGAGGTATGGACTGATAAGAAACCCTCTCTTTCACATCTGAGGGTATTTGGATGTGATGCATATGTACATGTTCCAAACGAGAAACGAACCAAGTTGGATAGTAAATCTGAAAAGTGCATCTTAATTGGGTATAAGGATGGTTTAAAGGGTTATAAGCTTTGGAACCCAGTAACAAGGAAGATTGTGTATAGTTGAGATGTGGTGTTTAGAGAGGTGAAAGACGTTATTAAACATGAAGTCCAACCAAAAGAATATGAGAAGATAGAGTTTGAGCTAAAGGAGGAAGAATCAGACTCTATAGCAGAGGAGAAATTAGAAGATAAGAGCCACAAACTCCAGGTCTGAGAAGATCAGTTCGAGAAAGAAGGCAGCTAGAAAGGTATAGTCCATATGTTTTTTGTTAAAATTTTTCTTTATCTATTACTGATGATGATCCCAGAACTATGAAGGAAGTAGTAGATTCAGAGGATGGAAAACTCTGGAAAGAGGCCATGGTTGATGAAATGGCATCTTTGCACAAAAATGAGGCTTGGGATCTGGTGGAGTTGTCGGCTGGAAGGAAATCCATTGGCGGCAGTAAATGGGTGTTCAAGAAGAAGACAAATGCAAAAGGAAAGGTGGAGAAATACAAAGCTCAGTTGGTAGCAAAAGGTTATTCCCAGGTGCTGAGAATTGATTTTGGTGATATTTTTTCTCCTATTTCCAAGGTGGATTCTATTAGATTCTTTTATTTGTTGTTGTTGCTTTTGATTTTGAGGTAGAATAGATGGATGTGAAGACAAAATTTCTTCATGGGCGTCTGGAAGAGCATATCTAAATGAAGCAACCTGAAGGTTTTGTGGTGAAGTGTAAGAAAGAACTGGTATGCAAGTTAAATAACTCACTATATGGGTTAAAACAATAACCAAGGATGTGGTATGAGAAATTTGATACATTTATACAGGGACTTGGCTTCACCAGAAGCAAAGTAGATCACTATGTATTTTAAATTGATTGGTGACCATATTATTTATCTAGTCTTGTATGTGGATGATATGTTGCTGGTTGGAAATGACAAAGAAATTATCCATGATTTGAAGACTCAATTTTCCTCCAAATTCGACATGAAATATCTTAGTGTTGCAAACTATATTCTGGGCATTGAAATTAGAAGAGATCGGGAAAAGAGGAAGCTCTGGTTAAACCAGAGGAAGTATGTCGAGACAATATTGCAGAGTTTTAATATGTAGGATAGTAAACCGGTGAAGGTTCCTATTTATGTAGGTGTAAAGTTATCTGCTAAACAGTGTCCCAAGACACAAGAAGAGGAAGAGGATATGTTTCGTGTTCCATATGCAAGTGTAGTCGATAGCCTTATGTATGCGATGGTCTATACTAGACTAGACATTGCACATGCAATGGGAGTATTGAGCAGGTTTATGTCAAAACCAGGGAAGGAGCATTGGACAACAGTGAAGCGAGTTTTCAGGTATTTGTGTGGCACTAATGATTATGGTTTATGCTAACAAGGAAGACTAGGATTGAACAGAGTTTTGGATATCCATGGCTTTGTTGATGCCGACTAGGTTGGAGATATGGATCAAAGAATATCTACAAGTGGGTATGTGTTTAACCTATTTGGAGGTGCAGTCAGTTGGATGAGTAAGAAACAATCTGTAGTGGCACTATCAACTACAGAGGCAGGATTCATGACAACCACTCATACAAGCAAGGAAGCAGTTTGCTTGCAGAGATTGTGTTCAAGTATGGGATTAATACAGGGAGCTATAAGGATAGACTGTGATAGCCAAAGTTAAATTTTCTTAGCAAAGAACCCTGCTTAACATTCAAAGATAAAGCACATTGATGTTCAGTATCACTTTGTGAGGGATATGATAGAAGACAAAAAGGTGTTGTTATTAAAGGTGGACACCTTGAAAAATACTACAGATGCATTGACAAAAACTATCAACTCTAAGAAGTTCTCTTGGTGTAGAGAAACAATGGGCATTGTAGGGCTGGATAAATGACTAAGCTCTCTTGTGGCCCCCTGTGGAAAGAAAACAACAAGTGGGGGAATGTTGGGTTGTGTTATTCTTTCCATGACTAGTCGACGTAGTGAATTGGGGGGTTAGAGGGGGGTGCGTAGCCCCCCTCTACGAGGTTTGGGACAGTGCCCCCATAAATCTTTTTTGGACCCTATATTAGGTTGGGCAAACCTACCTATGGTTTTGTGCATGATTTTCACACATGGCTTTGGACACGGTGGTTTTCGGTCCATGGTTTTGGATGTGATCATTTTCGGTCCATGGTATTGGATGCTTCAGCATGTATAAATATGTATTGCAACATTGAAAGGAATATATTGAAAAAATCAAGTTGGTAGTCCCAATTTTGGTATCCAAGGGAAATTCTCTCTGTATATGTGTTTTATGTGTTATACTCTCGGATTGTTTATTTCTTTTGTTTTAGAATTCATATCCAAGTAATTTTTATACGGGGTTCAAACGTACACTTCTTGCTCCATTCTAATATATTTCCAATAAATCTAGGAGAAATAGTGTTAAATTTACTTCATCAAGGAAGACAAAAAATTCTGGATCAAAAAATGTAGAGTTATAATTTCATCCTCCTTTCATATCTTCTAGGTGACACGGAGGTTGAATTAAGGAGCTTTATCATTATGATATTTTGATATACCAGAAATCACAACTCTTCAATTTTTGGCCTCGATGATAATCCTTTAGAGTCTAGATATTGGGATCCCATCTTTTGAAATCATTTTTTCAAATTTGAGAATCCAAGTAAACATTTTATCCCCATGGTGGGTTTTATGCTTTGGATTTACTAATTAATTTTTGGTGACATTTATCATCCAAACCATTTATTCTTCTATACATATATGTGTGTGTGTGGTTGTGTACTTGACATTTTTTTATTTAAATTGTCTTCCAAATTTTTTTTTTTTTATTTTTTTTTTTTTATTTAGGTCACCTCCGAACCTCAATTTTCCTTCAACTTGAGAGTTTAATATTTTTAGATATCTATTCTTAAAACTTAATATTTTTAATTCTCTTTTCTTCGTTCTCTGTTCTGTTTTGATATTTTTTACAGTAATTCCAAATTCTGGAGTACCACAAATGTCTTTGATAGTTCAACTTCATACTAACATCAATGACATGATTTCATTCTTCAATTACTTCTCCATAGCCTCTAAGAAGGGCCCTACATCTCTACAATGTACCCATAATTTGTTTTACTACTCTAATTGATCCAATATTATGGTAGGTTGGTTCTGCTGTCTACCAATGTGAAGGTGTTGAGAGGAAGTTTTCATCATTCTCCTAGAGCTCATACTTAGACAAAAGAATGAGGGTGGATCAAAGTTCTCCATGAGATGGTACCTATTTATTTTAGGCTTTGGTAATAAATTATAGATCATGAGAATGCATAGGGTGGTATGGAATTTTTTCCTTGCAAATCCCTCAACTCTTTTATGTCAAGTGACATTCACCTCATTTGGGATAATATAATTTTAATAATTACCGGTAGATTCATCCTCTCCTAAAATTTTAGGAGTGAGGGATGGATGGATGGAGTTTATAACTCATGCCTTAAATGAAATGGAGATGATTACTAGTTGGATCTCCCAATAATGCCTCTTGAATGATTTTTATCAGCTCTAATAATTTTAAGGTTCTCCCTCTCAGTGGCTTTGTTAACTGTCCAATAAACCATTTTATTTGCTAACCTTCTACTGGCCAAAAGGATGTTCAACACGGCCTTGTTCAAGTTAGGTTATCCTATTTTTTTAAAAATGATCACTTTAGTTTCCCATGGATTTTCCTCCTAGAATGTCAATGAGTAGTTTGGTAGTATTTCTTTAAGGGATAATCCTTTGAATTCATTGCCACGGATAAGTATAACAAAAGTAGAGCTTAAAGCTTTGGGAACTCGTCAAAATTTTGCTAATTCTTCCACTGCACCTAAACAAGTTTGATTTTATAATGTGCAAAATGTTTGATAAAAGTTATCTCAAAATCCATTAAGACTTGCTCCCTTGTTCTTTTGTAATGAAATCATCACTTCTTGTAGTCTTCTTCAGCGATGAGTTCCCTAAGCTTTTTGTTAACCTCAATGCTTATAAGATTTGGGATATGTTTTCACATAACCCATTTCTTTTGGGGGCTATGTCACTAGGTTCCATTAACAAAATCTTAAAAAACCTTTGTCTTTACATATTTGTCCTTTAATCACACTATTATTTTCCTTGATAATTTGGGAGATTCTATTATGGGTTCTTTTGCTTTAGGTGGCTTTGTGAAGAACTTTGTCTTTCTCTTCCCTTCGTTGAGACATAGAATTCTTGATTTCTGAAAGTCTTCTTATTCCCTTATTTTAAGATTCTAATGGATTTTATGTAGAAATTTTTTTTTGTTCCCATGAACAATATTATTATTTCCTCATCCCACCGTTCCCACAATTTTATTTTCCAAATCAGGTTGGGTGAACTACATATTCACAAACTTCAAAGGGATATTTTTTTTTATTTCCCTAAGCTGATAATGCTTCCTTTAAATTAAAAGATTCAACTTCAAATCCCTAATCATTCTGATCTTCACATAGTTGTAATCTATTCAATCTTTCCAACAAAAAACCTTACCCTTTTCTTCAGTTATTCCTAGTATAATTAACATTATTTTGTTCCACATCTACCAACGAATTCCTATTTAATGGAATCTACTAATAATGAATTCCTTTTTCTTATCAACCCTCCTTTTTTTTTAGCACCCCTAATAAATTTAATGCCAACGTCAACTGCAGGTTTAGGAGATTTTCCCTTTCCATTGCAATAAGATGTTATCACTTTGCTCCTAGAAGCACCAGATTAGGTCCATACACATTTGTCACATTAAAACTAATATCCCACACTCTAGAGAAAGCTAAGGCGGTGTGATCCAAAACATTCGTTGGAAAGAACATCTATGTTACACCTAGGACTCATCCATATTGATATTCCTCTCGATTTCCTATCCAATTTTTGTATATTCATGTTTCCTATCTGAACACATAAGTTTTCACAATATCCATTCTATGTTCTAGTAGTTTTGTTTCATGAATAACTAAAATATCAGGATTTTCTAAAAGAACCTTTCCGGTATGGTTTCTTTTCAATACAATCCCTATGTGATAGATGTTCCAAGTCAGACTCTTAACAAAAAGGCCACCATTTTTTTTTTTTTTTAAAATAAGAGTTAGAAAACATGCTCATTTTTTGCGAGAAGCTTTGGGACCTCTCTTAGAGTTTGGAAGTGTTAATTTAAAAATGATCATTGAAACACTGGAATCATTGAAAATATCAATTGGATAAGAATAAATATATTTTCCATACATAGAATTTTGTTTATGTATGGATCCAACATGAGTATGAGCTTATCAACAATTTCTACCCACCCCCATGTTCTACAATTTGTGAAAGAGGGGAAAACCAAAAGACATTGCTGGTAGATCATTTTTTTGGAAACCCATAATTGTGTCAATATTTATCGGAATTATTTGGTTGGATATGAACCCAAAAACCTTTGATTTTATAATACTTTATATTTGACCAAAAGCATCTTTGAAAGTCTACATAATTCTTAGTATGTTTCTTCCCTCCCAAAAAGTTATCTTCTATTAGTAGTAGGGTATATCATTTTGAGCATGAGTCATGGGCTTTATTTTGGTGGAAAACTTAAAGGCTTAGCTCTCCCTTATTCTCTTTCTTTTGTGATAAGGCCTTTCCCAGGGCTTATATAAAGGTTATAAACAAAAAAGGATAATGGAAAATCATGGTTTATGCTTCTTGATTGTTTCAAATATTTGGAAGGTCCTCCATTTATGAGAACATTAAAAGATGCAGTTCACCCACTTTTGAACATAAATCAAATCTTAGCAAAATTTTCTCTAGAAAATCCCACTTCTATGTCAGATGCCTTGGCTAGGTCTTAAACTTGATAGAATGGTTGGATTCTTGTACCAGAAATAGGTTCTATGCGATTGTCTCCCTGCAAAAGAACCTCCTTGATGCTCCAATATCAAACTTCTTAGGATTTTCTTTGGCCTTGTTTCTATCATCTTTATGATCATTTCTTAGTATGCATTGTGTAGTGTGTCTCTAACACCAAAAAACTGTGGAAATGTTGGTGTTTGGGGTTTAGATGTATTTATTTCAGGAAATTCACGATATAATGATTGTAATATATGTATAATGGGACACGCCTGCCTCTTTGTAATAGAGACATAGAGATAATGTGCTCAGAGTGTCCTTAGTATCCCTGTGGCATTAATCATTGTATGCAAACCATGGTTTTGACTTGTGTGTTACATTAAATATTAGAGGAGGAGCTAATAAATAAATAGATTGTGTTTATGGTGCCATAGGTTGTGTATTCATGTTCATTTATGATATACTAGAATTAGGTGTTAAATCTCTATTGATTCCTCCAATTATAATGTTGTGTGGAAGAATGTATTCTTAGTTGCTAATAACACTTTTTCAGATCTTGACAAGTATTATTGAACTTACCTGTGGGCTAGAACAAGGTATGTAAATCTACACATGTGTAGACTGGAGGTGTCTTCATCATTTTTGTAGACTTGTTCCTGTAGCATCCTGAGGATCCACACCCATTTGGATTTAGTTCCAGTTTTTTGTAGTGTACATTCATAAAAACTACATTAGTTTTGATATTAGAGCAACCCCAAACACATCCCAGAGGGGAATCCATTTGAACTGGGAAAGGAGAAGCATGAGGAATGTTGGACTTAGAATGATTTTGATGAATCATTATGAAGATGAATTATAATTGAATCCTAATTCTAACAGGATGAGTCAGAAGATGAATAAGAGAATACAAGAATTCCCATTGGAGATGTTGATCCCACAAAAATTTACCATCCTTGGGCCCATGTAATTAGTATCAAAATATTATCTTCCAATCTACATTTTTTGTTGTTTAGTTAATTTTCTTAGTAGGAGTAATAAAGAAGTTTCCACTGCTATAAAAATTATGTGCATCCATGCATTGTCATAGAAATCACACATTGCTATAGAATTGAAGCACTACTACGAAATTGCTAAAGGAAAATGCATGGGAATTAATTGGGACATTCAAAGGGAGATTCATCTTGCAGTACCCATAGGAATTCATTGAGACAACTTAGGATGAGGTGAAGTGCCAAAAAGATTGTTGGACTACCATGTGAAATTAACAGTTTGAGGGTTAGTTTTAAATCTAGTGAATTAACTAAAGTGAGTTTAGTTCCAACAATTTGCAAATGGGAGAAGAGAAGGTTCAACTCCAATTCCGAAATAGGAGAGAAGGTTCAACTCCATCTCTACAATAGAATAATGGGTTCAAATGCAACAAACTAAAAGAGGAGGAAGAGAATGAATACCATCTCATGTTAGGGAATTCTGAGACTGATTGGTAGTATGATCATGCTAGTCTAAAACAATATGAATTGGGGAGAGACTACAACCTCCACATTTCATTTCACACGACCAAATTGACACATTATTCAATAAGGGTTTAGGTTGTCCTTTTGTTTTATGTTATTTACATTATTAAGTATATCATATTTAGTTTTGTACCATATGTATATCGTGACTACTTAAGTACAGTATTTCTATGGTCAATGCACTCGACGAGTTCAAATCTAGTTCCATCACTATATTAGGGAATTATAGAACCATATCATCCATCAAGTGGTATTAGAGAAAAGTTTAACTCTGGTTCAAAATTTACAGAATTATTAGAGCTAATTCTCTATTAAAATTTTGGTTTCCACAAGATCAATTCTTGTGCAACTATGGTAGCAAGGAAACACGTAGAGGGTTGTGGGAGGTAGTGTAGAAAGAAGATGAGTTCGTAAGAGATATAAATATTCGCCCCTCTTTATATTTAGGGATTCCACCATCGCTTGCCAACCTAAGTTTATATTTGGTTGCTACATTAAATTGAAGTTTAATCATCTCATCCTTAGGAGGAATCCAAGTCACTTGAGGATTTAGATTATTCTTTCTTTCTTTTCCTTTAATGGGACAATTTTTAATAATTTTTACATTAATAGGTCATTAGCTTATGAAATTATGAGACTGTGGATAATTTTTTCATCAAAATGCCTTCATGCATTGTTTTTAACGAGTAGAAAGTTAAAGGTAGCATATAAGATGTTTATTTAGGATGGATAGCAACTTCATATTTTCTGAACAATCATTTCTTGTCAATCAAGATAATACTATATTGCACAAAATTCTTTATGAAGGAAACTTCCAACTGTAACCCCATACGCTTATTTTTCATATGAAGCTATCATAATATTCATTGAATCATATCAATTGTTATGTTACCTGTATATATATTCAAATATGTAGAGGTAGAGACTGTTTCTATGGCAAGATATTGAATTAGTATATAAGAGGGCATAGGAATCATATCAAGTGTTTATTTGGAATATAAAGTAACTTCATATGTTCCTCAATCAGTTTTTTAAGGTGAGATAATATTATATACTATGGCATAGTATTCTTTATGATGGAAATATCTAATTTTAAATCCACATCCTTCTCATATGAAAGTAGCTTAGTATTGGGGTGAATCACTCAGTAGTTTTCCCTTGTTATGTTGTTAGCACATATTGAAGAACTATGTAGAGGTTGAGATTGGTTCTATGATAAAATGTAGAATCTATATATAACAGGGTATATGGTAGTTAATTTCATGGGCACCACCCCATCCTATACCCCCAAAAAAGGAAAAACACCCCTTTCTCCTAGCAATTCTAGATTTATTAGTGACCTCATTCCAGTGACAATTTTCTGGGTGGTTGTATTTCCAACATGGAAATGAGCCATAATGTAAGTTGTACAAGTTTTTGGAATGAGGGAATGTTAGTAACATGTGAATGAGTGTATGGAATATTTATAGGCTTTGCATAAATTTCAAGGGAATGGAAGGTTGGAAGTGGATATATATATATATATATATTATATATATATATATATATATTATATATATATAATATATATATATATATATATATATTAACTTTTCAAAATACAAAAGAAATCCAAAAAATAGGAAAGAAATTCAAAAATACATAGGAACATATCTTACCCATGTATGTACATTGTTACCTTTTTTTCTCGAAGGAAAATCATAATTTCCATTAAATGTAGTGAAAATTACATTTTTACATATGCGCGTTGTGCATGAAAAAAACTGTTTTCCCATAAAATAGTGAGTCATCAAAAAATCAAAATTGGGATTAAATACCCATATCATGTCCCATTACACAAAATGTCCATAAATAAATACATATCAACTTATTAAATATTAATAACATTCATGATTACAAAGAGTATTAGAGTATTAATCGTTGTGGACAAGTTAGTAATAATGAAGGGTTAGAAGAACCGAGTAAAGATAAGTCCAAGGCAAGTGGCAGCTACAAGTTATTTGATGTTAACTATAGAAGTTGAATGAAAATGAAGGTAAGTTGTAAAGGTTTCTAAGATTGAAACTGGAGTTAGATTTCACTACTTTTAAGAAGGGAAAAACCTTATCCTTCATATGGCATATCCGACAACATTTGTTCTAACAACAACAATAGATTTGGTGGCTAAACTTATCAACAACAAACGAAAACCGCATGTGGTATCTAGAAATACAAAATGAAGATAGTACCATTAGATTATTGATATTCCATAAAGAAGAGTGGCATGATTACCTCAGTAGTGACGATTTCACTCATTTATATGATGGCATCAGGTGATATTATATGACGTCATGAATCCATAATAGTTTTAAGTGGTGAACAGGTCTAATGCAACAGGGAAGACCTAATTCCATTCATAAACAAAATATCTTCAGCACCTTGCAAATGAGTCTGCAAATAATAAATATGATTGTTCAATGAGAAATATTCCTAACACAGTATTCAATGAACTTGACACTAGAATACTTATTCAACGGAAAGCATTTTTTCCATGCAGATATGAGTGTCAGCGACAAGAAAAATATTTCTGAAATCAGACTAGGAAATGGGAAAACATATAGTAGAAGGTTTCCTAGACCTGAAACATTAGAAAAAGGCACAGTAATATGATGCACCATGATAAAAGTAAAAATAAAATTAAAAGGAATAATTACAAAAAATATAATTTGAGATGTCCAAAAATGTTAAAAAACAATGCACATTTGTGGCATCAGAAGGCACCTCTTTTGGTAGTAGAGGTGGAGGTGTGGCGTGAAGAAATATTCTAATGCTTGAGGTACATAGAATAAGTAGAAGTTAAAAATGATATAAAAATTAAAAGGGTGAGATTTTGGGTCTCTTCTTAGCCTTTCCATTGGGGAGATCGAAAAATACCATTGAGAATAGTTTAATGATGATGAACTCTACATTAGTTTTGTAGCTTCTTAGAGTAACAGAGGGACTAGCTCGATATAGTTCCATAGCAAGGTGATCCTAACATGTCTGGATACTTCCCAATCCCATAGGAGTGGCCAACGACACATTCAGAGTTTCTTCCTTTTGATCATAGATGCTAGGAATATCCCTTGCTCATATATCCCCCGTAGGATCATATGATTGGATCTACTGCTGGCCCCAAGGGACTTTGATAGTGCACCTATATCCAGTTCACCTTCCTTTCCATTAGTCATTAGAGTCAAGAGCCCCTAGCATATCTAGCTCCAATGCAAGACCTTACCATCTCACTCACTCATTCCTTTTTAGCAGCCATTTATTATTTTGTAGTATACCACGTCTCTTATATACGTGTTGAAACAACATAACCACTAATTTCTTTATTTTTGTCATTTTTTCTAGGATATGCACTTGCACTCCTACATTGTAGTCATATTACCTGCACTCTTATTTAGTCCCATTGACCTACTTTTGTGACTATTAGTAGGAAATTAATAAATTTACTTATAGGGTTCAGTGATAACAATTGTAGGTAGCATTTAAATGCCCAATAGTGGTGTCACATGTAGGGATATACAAGTAAGCAATGTCCAAACTATCCCTAAGGTTGCTAGTGTGAAAGAAGCACCCAAAAAGAGTGGTGTGAATATTAGAATGGAGAAGCTAGGATGTTTTGGATGCCCTAAAATCCATTAGTGGGAATTTAAAAAAAATTAGTTACTACTCTGAAGCCCATGGGTATGGGTTCCCTGAAACCTATAAGTAGTTCTTATGTAATCCTAGTTGTAAATTTGTAATCCACAATCTGCTTGCATTTTGTATGAAGTATAATAGATATATCCAATTATAAGTTTTATTTTCCATTGTTTCCTTAATTTAGGCCCTCTAATTGTAGGGATTCTAGTATTAAAATTTAAATAGATATGGTAAACGTTATATTCCATGCATGTGTGGAATGATTTCATAATTTCCTTACATATATTCTACTTGTGGATATATAGGTCAATTTATACACTTGGTCATGAGTTCATATGTTAGTTTATCACTCTATTAGATCACTTTATAGTTTATCATGTGGATTAGGCACTGAGGATGATGTTGCATGGGGGGACTCGTCGCTACTTTTAGGATGGATCCTCGAGATTTTCCCCTCCTTGGGGATTGGAAGGGGAAAGTCCCTATTTTGAATGACACATCTATGAGGAAGTGTGATCCTCTCCCACATTGTCTACATGTTTCTTTCCATAAAATGGGATTTTTGGGAGACGTATTATGATGGTTTTGGGGACTTATCCTAGATCCTCTAGATGGTTCTTTCCAAAAACAAGGAGTTTTGGGAGATCTATTGGGATGGTTTTGAGGGAATTTGGATACCCACTATCGAAACTAGTGACCATTTTGTTCCAATTCTAAAACAAAGATATTCACCAAGTTGTTTTACTTTCAAACTTGGACAGAGGTTATCTATGCATTACATGCCTAAATACTATGTAGTATGTTTTTGTAATGAAGGCTAATTTCCTTCACAGTTTTGACTCTCGTGTTTGGTAGGTTTTTGTATCCTATATCAACTCTTTCTTTTGGGAGGGTTATAATATCTATGTAGATAATATATTTAAGATATATTATCTAAGGCTTGTTTCTTTTATTAAGTTACATTAGATCTATTATCTATGGCAGTTACGTTTATTGACTTATATTACAACACTATGTTTTATAATCTTTGTTTTTAAATTTTATATTTATTTAAAATTTTATTTTTAAATATGTTTTTGGCTATCCAATTCAAATTTGGGGTTAACTTTTAGCCATCCTTGAAACCATTCCCCTCATCCCTATCCCCGAAACACCATGCAAAAATAACCCAAGTTGTTAACAAGTTGTAGGATTTTGTATGCAGTGTATTAAGTTCTTCAAAAATTAGACATTTTCCACTTTTTTCCACTTATCATTTGAAAGTTGACATCATTTTACTTTCCTCCTTTGCTTTTTTCGTTGGGTTCACCATGCAAAATTTCTTTAGTTACTAATTTACCTCGCATCTTCCTTACCCCTTTATTTTCCATTCATTCATTTTTTTCAAAGTTATAAAGTACAATAAAAGGGATATGGAATTGTATCTTGGGTTCTATTAAAACTGCCATCTTATTTTCTGAGTTTTCCATTTTCACTTAAGACCTTCAATAAGTGGAAGCATGCCTAAATACAATATGTACGACCAAAATTTGAGTCTTTGTGAAAATGAACCAATTATTTATTCTTTATATTTATTGGAGTTTGATGGATTGGGACAGTGGTGGACCATGTTTCTATGCTTTTCCAATTAAGTTGTTTGTTTGTCCCATTGTTCCCATGCATTCATTTTTCCAAAGTTATAGAGAATATGAAAATTTTATCTTGCGTGCTATTATAACTTCCATCTTATTTTTTGAGTTTTCCATTTTCACGTAAGACCTTCAATAAATGGAAGCACATCTCAATAGAATATGTAGGATCAAACTTTGATGCTTTGTGAAAATGTTCCAATTATTTATTCTTTATATCTCTTGAAGTTTAATGGATTGGGTTATAATGGTGGACCATGTTTCGATGCTTTTGTATTTGTTTATTTGGTCAATTGTGGTATATTACTGAAACTATAAGTTGTTATATGGTCTCTAGATAGTTAGCTTAGGATTGATTTTTTTCAATCAAATTACTTAAGATGGTAGTTAGCTTGTTCAACATAAAACTTCTTCATATGGTTTTGATGTATAGGGATATGTTTTGTGCCTATTACTTAATACAAAGAATGGTATCGCAATGTTAGTTGACATTGGTGTGGAAAAACACATTAATCAGGAGCCACCTGGCAATATTTAGGCATTACTTTAGATGAAGAGTTTCATCTTTCTTATCTTTATGTGTTTCACTATCATAGGTAGGTGAGGAAATATATCTCTTATTAATTTGATTTTGTAAACATATGTTTGGAAGTGAAGGATGTTTCATTGGGGTTCTTGTTTAATTAGAACTAAAAGTTGACTTCTTGAAATATAGGTAACTTCTATACAATTATGTTCTCACTTCAACTATAATATT
The DNA here is from genome assembly GCA_000404065.3 of Pinus taeda. Classification (NCBI taxonomy): domain Eukaryota; kingdom Viridiplantae; phylum Streptophyta; class Pinopsida; order Pinales; family Pinaceae; genus Pinus; species Pinus taeda. The sequence goes on along the minus strand of APFE030648567.1, from coordinate 36,269 downwards.
TTTATTAAATACATGCATATATTACAACCCTTTTCCATGTTTTCTCTTCTATGTTATTGATATTTACACACTTAATGAGTCAATACCTAAATGGGTAGGACTTGTACTCTTCTTACAGTATGTATAGGTCAGCTAATGGGGTTTTACCATTCACCCTCCCCATTGTGATAATGGAAAAGTCCTAGGTCATGTTGATTGAAATATAGAGTTCTCAAAGTGGTTGGTGTGAACCTTGTAAGACATGATGAGAACATGGGTGCATAATAAACAAATAATTATGTTCAAGCTCTGAGTGTCACCAACTCCAAATCAAAATCAATTTTCAGTTTTGAAACTTCATATTGTCAAATATAAATGAGACAATTTATTTAGTAAATGGTTTTGTGAAAATTTTGAGTGACATTAGGATTAACTCTTGCCATCAGAGCCCTCCGAATTTCTGACTCAGAGCATATAAACGAAGAGAAGAGGCATTTAGTTTCAACTTTCAAAAATATAGGCTACAAGGATCATGAGATTAAAAAAGCCATAAAGAAAGCTGAAATGAGGTTGTCATCTCCCAAACCTAAAGAGCAGGATCAACCTCAAGGTGGCAAGGTTTTTCTACGTTACATCCAGGGAGTCACAGATAAAATGGCAAAAATCCTAAGAAAGAAAAACATTATAACTCAATTCTCAGCTCCAGGTACCATCAGGCAAAGTTTAAAATCTGTTAAGGATGATATTGACAAGCAGCAACTTAAAGGACTCTATAAGATAGACTGTTCGTGTGGGAAAATCTACATAGGCGAAACTGGTCGCTCCCTCCAGACAAGACTGAAAGAACATGGCGCTGACATCAGGAATGGAAGATCTCGTACCTCAGCCTTGGCAGAGCACTCCTCGAAGACTAAACACCACATCTGCTTAGAATACGCATCAATTATCGCAAGAGAAGAGCAGCATCAGAGACGAAAAATCAGAGAAGCCCTCGAAATCTTGAAGCATCCTTGTAATCTGAATAGAGACAGCGGTTTGGAGATTAGCAGAAGCTGGCTGCCCCTGATCAGTGAAATCAAGAAGCGTCAACCCATCCTCAGGTAAGTTGTCAAGCAGGTCAGTTTTTTCCCTTCTTTTCCTCTTTATATTATGGTTAGTCTTAATATGGTTTTAATTATAGGTTAGATTTTAATATAGATTTTAATTTAGGTTTTATTAATATTTTTATAGATATAGATTTTAGATAAGAGGTTAGGTTTTATAGATATTAATTCTATTATATATTTTAGTTTTATAGATATTAATATCAATATAGATTTAAGGTTATATATTATTAAATTATATATAAATTGAGTTAATATTAAATATAAGTTAAAAAAAAAAAATGATTTAAGTTATATAAAAAATTTTAAGTTAAATATAAATATAGGTTTATATAACTAAAGATAAGTTATATAACATAGGTTTTATTTAAATAAATATAGGTTTATATAAATATATGTTTAAATAAAAAGTTATAATAAATATAGGTTTTATAAAATATTAAGTTGTATATAAATAGGGTTTTAAATATAGCTTAGATTTTAATATAGATTTTAATCTAGGTTTTATTAATATTTATAGATATAGATTTTAGAAAAGAGGTTAGGTTTTATAGATTTTAATTCTATTAATTTATTAGTTTATAGATAATTAATATTAATTCATATTTTAGGTTATTTATGATTATGTTATATATAAATTAAGTTATATAAATATAAGTTTTATATAAAATATTAAAGTTATATAAAAATACTAAATTATATAAATATATTTAAAATATAAAGTTATATATAAATAATTAAGTTATATATAAATATAAGTTTTATAAATATTATGTTATTTAGTCATTATGTTATATAAATATCAATGTTATTTAGATTTTAAGGTTTATGATATTAATATTATTTTATTATATTCTAGGTTTTATAAATATTAATATTAATTAGATTATGTTTTATAGATATTAATTTAATAATATTAATTTATAACATTAAAATTAAAGTAATTTAATAATATTAATTTATAACATTAAAATTTAAAGTAAAATTAAAATTAAGTTTCATTATGAATCTTTCTTGCCGACATGTGCTGTTCCTTCATTATTCATTCCCTCTTGAGTATTTATTTCTTCCATCCGGCTCTTCTTTTTATCATCTCTCTCTTAACCCTAATGATGGATCCCATTTGGGATTCGAAACGTTGGTGTAAAAATTCTCTTACTGTGGATTCTCCAATCAAACACTCAAAAAGCACAAACCACAGATCTCTGAAATCCAAAAGGATTAACTCGTAAAATTTTATAGAAGAAATTGTGATTCGGTGAAAGAACAAATGCATTCCTTGGGATTTTGATTAACATTTATTTTCTTTGTAAAGAATGTTGTTAATATTGAAAGAATGTTTCTCGAACCTAGAATGATCAACATTACTTTTTTGCTTGTTTTAAATTTGTTAGTTTGAAATCATGTGCATTTCTCCCTTTATCATCCTCTTCAAGGTACACTTTAAAATAACAACACTTTTTAGTAACAACAACTTGATGATGCTTAGGAACACTAGTATGAACAAAATGGTAATGAGTGTGGCATCTTTCTTGTGTAAATCTTGAGGGTTTATTATTATTATTATTTAATTTAATTTTATTTCTCCCTAAATTTTTCCTTATGAAAATAAATTAGGTTTCTTAATTTTCATTCCTTGTTCTCATTATGTCATTGTTGTCATCTATTTCGATTTTATAAATATTTCTTCTGCACACTTTCCTTTTACATTGTTGTTTTGTATATGAAGATATACATGACTCCTGAGAAGAGCCAGAAAGGGGATCTTCCTCTTTACTGAGCATTGAATTTTCCTCTTGAGTGGACAATGGAGAAGGTGCTTCTTAAGAAGTTGTTGCAAAAACTTTCTTAATCCACTATAATGAAAATTATTAGCTTTTTGGATTAGATGTTAGTTGGTTTGGTGTAATAAAAAATGGAGAGTTGGAAATATGGTATGCTAATTACCACTTGGCCCTTAAAACATGTAACTTAGTTTGCATGATTATGCCTAAGATTTTTCTTGAAGGTTGAATGCTAAGTTCATAAGGTGTTATTTTCTATGGTGACGTTTTATTTTCTTTCTTTATACAGGTCGTCTAGCCACATGGTGGCTACTATTTCCCAACTAAAGAAAACTTGTTCAAGTTTCTAGTAGGGATTCCTATGGTTTTTAATGTTGTGATTATTTCACCTCATGGTAATTTTGGGCAAGAAATTGTTTTAGGAATGCCAGACAAGACATCGATGGACATGTACATAATTTTTTTATAACTGCAATGTCCATTCCATGATATCCTCCCTTTATTGCTTGATTGTATTTTGAATGTTTCTTTTGATTTTGTTTTTTCTTTTAACTATGAAATTGAAAATATTTGGTATCATGTCCATTTAAAAACAAGCAATGCTTGGAGATGAAATTAGTATTACACTTAATTTATTGAAATCCTTTTAGTTCTTTTGTTTTAAAGTATTTTCATGACTACTAGAAAAGTTTAATTTCATGTTGTTATTTGAGCACAGGTCATTTATATACTTGACCAAGTTCATGTTTTATAGAATGAAATTTTGTTGCGAGTAAAATGACAAGGATTAGACATCACACCTTAGATTATTTTTGTTCACAAGTTATTTACATCCTGAGATTTTTAACAAGTAACTTAGTTGCCATGATTGTGCCTAAGCTTTCCCTGAAGGTTTAATACTAAGTTACTAAGGTGTTCTTTTCTATGATGAAGTTTTATTTGCAATGTTTATACAGGTCATCTGGCCACATAGTGGCCATTATCTCTGAACTGAAGAAAACACATTCAAGCTTCTTGCTTTTATGGGGGAAAATGGCTTTGACATTGATGATGTTGAGGTATATTCTGTATAAATAATTTATACTCTACTTTATATTCTAGTGTTCATCGTCTTTCATGTCGCATGCTCTACATTCACTAGTAGAAAATGATAAAATTAATGACTTGGTGACTAAAAAAGTTAGTCACCACAATTATTTCAAGTGAACTACTACTAAATTTGAGTAATTTTAAGTGACTGCACTAAATATGACTGACTTAAACAACTAACTTAATCTCGGAATAAAATATACGACTACATAATAAGCGACTAACTTAAATGACTAGTTTAGTCTGGGATTAAAATATATGACTATATAATAAGTGAAAATTAATAATGATTAGCATAAATGACTATTATAGTCAAAGAATAAAAATACGGTCAAATAACAAGCACAACAAGTATATGAATTAAACATTTATGTTAGTAATTTTTAATTGTGTCACTCCAGAAATGGAAAATTTGAGTTTTGTTACCGAAGTTTTACATTTCATATAAGGGTTTCTGAATCCATCTGCAGTGCATATATATATATATATATATATATATATATATATATAATATATATATATATATATATATGATTAAACAAAAATCCTATCCCTAGTTATTTAATGGTATATGAACCTTTGTTAAATTTTTAATGGTATGTTAACCATTGTTAATGATTTAAGTTTTTTAAAATTTTAATGGTATATGAGCCTTTTCTAATGACTAATTAAGTGTTCCTTGATGGGGGTGATCATTTTGGGGGCTAGTTAGCGGTGCATTAGATCCAGCAGCTAGAGGGGCCTCCATGTGGCACATGAACGCAATGAAGAGTTGTGAGAACCCATACCCCGCTCCCAATGAGAAATGTTTAATACTACATAGGGAATGCATGCAGGAGGTCATTTGTAGGGCTGGGAGATGAGGAGAGAGTGTTAGAAAAGGATGAGGTGTGGCTTGTTTGTGTCCTAGCCTAGGTTGTGGTGTGGGGCAATAGAACAGGACGTGACCATCAAATGTGACTGGGAGGGGAATTGGCACCTACATCAAGCATAACCATGGGATTTGAAGGAAGATTTCTTTGTCTAACATAATGAACTATTTGGTTCTAGGACTAGAATTCATGGGTCAGAAGCGGAAACAAAGTTTTCCTTAGTTTGGTTCTATCTCTAGTTCGAGGAGGCTGCACTGGATAATTAGTTTGCTGGGGAAAGTGACTTCAGGTGCCATCTCTAGGGTTATTTGAGCTTTGCGGACCCTGAGACCTATTGCATGCCTTCCTTCTTCTTTGTTGGTCGTGGTCACGATGTCGGTGATTGAGACTTCGAGCTCTTTCTTAGCCAGATAATATTAATTTTCACTTTATCTTGTACAACAAGTGGAGTTTTATTTAAGTATTTTCAATTCAAAATTTCATGGTGTGTTTCTTCGGTCAGGTAGTGCACTTCTTGTGATGGTGGTATTATTTGTATGCCTCGACAACGAAGGCCTGCCAGAAGGGGGGTACCAACCCACATATGGATGAATTCCAATAGCATGGAGAGCCTAACTCAGACTTTGAGTCGACTGAGAGTCACCACTCCACTACGGACCTAACCTTGTCCCCAGTTCACTCATTGGGCCACGTAGCAGCTTAGGTCACCTTGGCTTCCATCGTGGCCTAGTTGAATAACATACAACTCAACATTGATATACTGAGGGAGGAGGGTTACAATGACATAAACGAATTGGTTGCTTATATCAATGAGTTCGAGCATATGCCAAAATGAGACCCTCGACTTGGTGGAAGGTCTCCAACATTAGCTCTGACACACAAACAACCATATCCACGCTAGGGAGACTTTGGTGGAACACATTGATTATCATATGCATGAATGCATTTCTTTCTTTGTTGCACCTCCCACATTTCTTGGCAATACCCCTCCTTAATGTTTAATTTTGAGACCTGTAATTTTGATCTTTTTGTTCCGAAAATAACTAAAGACACCAGATGTCTTGGCTTCTCTTCAAGATTCTTACTATTTCGAGCAAGGCTTTTGCCAATGCTTAAGCCCGTGATGCTATATTTTGTTGACACTTCTGTTATGGTAATATAATGAATGTTTTTGACCAAAAAAAAATGATTTAATTGTTTTTAATAGTGGCTAGATAAATTAAGTGATGAAATGAAGCTCATTTCAAGAAAATCAAACTGTTAATTTTTTAATGGTATATGAACCTTTGTTAAATTTTTAATGGCATACAAATCTTCATTAATGATTTAATTTTGTAAATTTTTTTAATGATATATGAACCTAATTTGTTAGTAATTTCATTGTTTTTTATAGTAGATAGATAAAGTAAGTGATGAAATGAAACTCATTTCAAGAAAATCAATTTGTAATTTTTTTAATGATATATGAATATTTTTTAATTTTTTAATGGTATATGAACCTTTGTTAATAATTTAATTTTTTTAATGGTATATGAACCTTGTTAATAATTTCATTGGTTTTTAATAGAATATAATGGATTAATATTTTTTTTAATAAAAAATAATGGATAAATAAAATAAGTGATAAAATAATTTCAAAAAAAACACAAAAGCCTTTGAAGATTGTGACTAAGCATTAATATTAATTAAATTTAAAATAAAATAAAATAAAAACTATAATAAGCTCATTTAACTTGAAATAAAATAAAAACAAAATAACAAAAACCTGGAACTTAGAATCACAACTAAAGAGAAATTAAAAGAAAATTAGACTCAAAATAACTGAAAATTCTAGGGATTGAAAGGCATGGTGAGTGGAAAACTAGCTATAAAAGCCCAATTCTATGAAAACTTGGTATGAAAGCCCTAGGAATGAAAACCAAAGATTCTTACCCTGCAAAAACTTGCTATTCTTCCGTGCGAAAACTTGCTAAGAACCTTGTTTCCATGAAAACTGGTTATTGTTACTGTGATGAAGAGGTCCACTTTAAGTTTACCCTAGTTCTGAACTCTCCATGAAAATAGGATTTTTCTACCCATGAAGATGCCTCGTTTGGTGCAAATTTTTTGTTTTTGACAGGAGGGTTTTGATATATTGTGAGAGATTTGAGAGAAATCCATGATGCGGTTAGAGATTTTTAGAGCTTGTAAAATTTTCTATATAATTACAACCTTTGTCATGGATAGAAGAGAATTAGAGAGAACTTGGAGGCTTTTGAAGAGGTGGGTAATAGCTAACTTACAATTGAAGTCTGCAATTTTGAAGTTGGAATCATAGGTTAGTTGGATTTATGGGTTTACATGCAATTTTATTACCTGTTGTTGTGAAAGGCAAGCCTATGTTAGTTCTATGGTTTCTTATTTTCTTTCGCTAAGGTATGGACATGGTTTTTTATTTTATTTTGGTAAGGGATCGATCATAAATGAATGTAGAGTAGAGTGGGTTTTATAGGATTGGGGAAAGAGTTGCATCCTTCTATGACGTTATATCAATTTGCATCATCATATGAAAATTAAGATTTATACCATTGATTCTTTCGGCCTGACTGCATTGAGAAATTAAAATCTTTTCAACTCTAGTGATTCCTTTAGTCTGAATGCATTGAGAAATTGAAAGATTTTCAACTGCGCTTCATGAAGCTGTAACTACTATCTCCAATGTGCACCTGAATGGTATTTCATGTAATCCAAGTCCTGCACATAATTTTGGCAATCAGTCTCTGTCTCCAATGCCTCAGCCGAAAACTTCACGAAGTGATTTTTTTTCTACTTAGACTATGTTGGTTTACAAACCTTATTCCCTTTGGATTATGGGGACTTCATGGATTCCCATGAGATTGGATCTCTTCACAAGAAAAATGTTCTTGACTGTCTTAGAATCGACATGAACTCAGTCAGTGATGCAGCCATAAGCATATAGATCCTTGTAGAAATTCCACACTGATTAGGGTTTTAACTATGCTCTTATTAGCCTTGAAGAACTGATTGCAAATGTTTTGACTGGCCTTTTTCATAACAACAATTTATGAAAATGTTACCTGTAAAAAATTCTATTTCCCTAATTCTATATTTGAATTTTAAAGTTAGAATCATAATTGAAGTTGTGCAAAAGTAAATTTAAACTAGTTCTATTGACACCTAACCGTGTTTTTTTGAGTGATTAAGCACAAGGGCTAATCCCTTTTTATGATATATGCCCTTTGATTTCCAGGATGGAAGCATTGTTCTCAACTATTAGGCTTACTCATGATGTGTTGCTTTGCTCACTAGGCTTATGTGATAATTTTTCAAGAAGCACACTTTATCTACAAACATATTAGAGTAGGTTGATCTTAACGAACTGTTAAGTGTGCAAATATCCTAACAATGATGTCTATTCATTAACGCTCGATCAGATACTAACTGAATCCATATTTTTTCACATAGGTGTTGTTTGAACATTGGACCTTCAAAATCAAATCCCTAAATAGAAATAGTTGTGAATCGGTGGGCACCATACAGAGTCAAAGTTGTCTCATGCACATACCTACAACTCAAAAACTTTTTGCTAGTTGCAAAATTTTAAACTACTGTCATCTCCTGCTTTCTTTATTGTTAAATCCTTCCTGCTTATTTGATATTTATAGATATTTTTTTGGGTCAATATTTCCATATTTTAACAATAAATTTTTGATTATTTTCCTTTGTTATAATCTTCAAAATTTGATCACTTTTATCATGATTTACATTTTCATAAGACTATGTTTTCCTCTATGGGATTTGTTCCAAATATTAAAATAAAATGTTTTTAATCTGGTCTTGATCAAATAAAGCCGGTGGAGTTTGGACATGTACATTATTTTTGTCAAACATTTGATCAAAATGAAAATCGAGACAATTCCTTCTTGCATAATGTCAACACAAAACTTCATTTAATGTCCTAACGCACTCAATGCTTATTTTGTCCCTTCTCAAGTTGTTTTCCTCTGTTGATGTCAGTGTATAAATATTAGGTTGTTCTGGAAACAACTTCCAACACACATTTGTCATATCTATGTCTCTCCAAATAGACTTGTAAAATTTCCAATTGCCAACATCAAACACAATCCCATTATGAAAAACCCTGGCTTCAGTACCTAGAATGGTAATGTAGCCTAAATATAGCATTGTGTCATTTCATATCTGATGCCTCAAGTTTATCATCTTCTTTATATACATACATACAATGTGTAAGGAACCTTGTTATATCATTTACCTACAACTCACATAATTTTTGTTGGCTACAAAATTTTCAACTACTTCCATCTCCCTGTTTTCATTTTCTACTCCAACCTTCCTACTTACTTGATCTTTCTAGATGTTTTTTTTTTCAATCTTTCCATATTTTAAAAATAAAGTTTTGATTATTTTCATTTGTTATCTTCAAAATTTCATCACTTTTATCATGATTTACATTGTCATAAGACTTTGTTTTCTCCAATGGGATTTGTTTCAAATCTTCAAAAAAAATGTTTTTAATCTAGTCTTGATCAAATAAAACTAGTAGAGTTTGGACATGTACAATAATTTTTTCAAAGATATGTTCAAAATGAAAACCAGGGCAATTTCTTCTTACATGATGTAAACATAGAGCTTCATTTAATGTCCTAACACACTTGATGCTTATTTAATCCCTTAAGTAGACATGGCACAATGGCCTAAATAATCTATTTTAAAATCATCCTAATAACAGCACAAGTAACCTGCTTAGGTTAACTACATATCTCTCACTATCTAGTATATGTAGGGACATATAGGCACAATCAAACATTTCCTTGTTAATCAGGTTATAGATGATAGACTATCTGATGCATCCACGGTAATTGCATCATGGGTGGATAACACTTCCCACATCAATTCAACCATAACACAAAAATATCCATTGTCCTAGACTACATTTCACTTTCGCGCTTTTTGTAGAGCCCTATGAATAGGTTCCTAATCCATGAATCCCACATCTGCATCATTCTTCCCTCCACCATTTGTTGATGTCCTAAATCGAAAGATCATGTCAACGTGGAGCCTCATTTAATGTCCTGATATACTTGATGCTTATTTTTTCCCTTAAGTAGACATGGTGTAAGGGTCTATATAATGCATTTTTAAATCATCCTAGTAACCACACAAGTAACCCCCTTAGGGTAACTATATATCTCTCAATATCTTGTATCTGTTGGAACATTTTCGACAATTCATGGACTTCATCTTCCACTAGAAGTATAGGCAAGATCAAACATTGCCTTGTTGGTCAGGGTAAAATTGATAGACTATCTCATGCATCAATAGTAACCGTGTCATGGGTGCATACCACTTCCCACATCAATTCAACCACAACACACAAATATCCATTGTGCTAGACTACATTTCACTTTGGTGATTTTTGTAGAGCCCTATGAATAGGTCCCTAATCTATGAATCCCACATCTGCACCAGTCTTGGCTTCACCTTTTGTTGATGTCCTAAACTAAAACCATCATGTAAACATAGAGCCTCATTTAATGTCCTAACATAGTTGATTCTTATTTTGTCCCTTAAGTAGACATGGTGTAAGGGTCTATATAATATATTTTCAAAACATCCTAGTAACCACATAAGTAACCCCCTTAGGTTAACTACATGTCTCTCACTATCTAGTGTCTGTATTCCTAGACTTAATGTTCCACTAGCCATATAGGCAAGATCAAACATCTCCTTGTTGGTCAGTCTACAACTTATAGATGATCCCATGCATCCAGAGTGACCACATCATGGGTGCATACCACTTCCCACATCAATTCAACAACAACACACAAATATCCATTGCCCTAGACTACATGTCACTTTGGTTCTTTTTTGTAAAGTCATGTGAACAGGTCCCTAATCTATGAATCCCACATCTGCACCAGTCTTGGCTCCACCATATATTGATGTCCTAAACTGGAAATATCATGTAAATACAAAGCCTCATTTAATGTCCTAACACACTTGATACTTATTTTTTACCTTAAGTAGACATGGTGTAAGGGTTTATATAGTGTATGTTCAAATAATCCTAGTAACCAGATAGGTAACCCCCTTAGGCAAACTACATATCTCTCACTATCTAGTAACTGCAGGAACATTTTCAACAATTCCTAGACTTCATCTTCCACTAGCCATATAGCAAAGATCAAACATTTCCTTGTTGGTTAGGTTATAACGGATAGAATATCTCATGCATCCACAGTAACTGCATCATGGGTGCATAACACTTCCCAAATTAATTCAACCACAACACACAAATATCCATTTTCACAGACTACATTTCACTTTGGTGCTTTTTGTAGAGCCCTATGAATAGGTCCCTAATCTCTAAATCCCACATATGCACCAGTCTTTTCTCCACCCTCTGTTGATGCCAGTGTAGAAATATTAGGTAGTTTTGGAAACAACTTCCAGCACACATTTGTCATATCTATGTCTTTCCAAAAAACCTTGTCAAATTTCCAATTTCCAACACCAAACTCAATTCCATAATGAAAAAACCTGGGTTCAATACCTAGAATCATAATGTAGCTCAAATATAAAATTATGTCATTTCATATCCGATGCCCCAAGTTTATCATCTTATTTATATACATACATACAAGAATAGCCTAGAATAAAATGAAAATGCACTATAAGTAATTTAAGTCGAACTACCATATGAGAGTACCATTTAGATTATATTTATTTTTGGCTATGATTTTATTGATAAATATTTTCATGACAAACATTCAAGGGACTCAAACTATAAGACAAGGGTAACACAAGAAGCTAAGCCTCATGAGAAACCTAAACCTATTTAGGAAAAGAATCAAAACTTTATTGTTAAAAACTGGAAAGATCAAGTAAGTATGAAGTTTGTAGCAAAAAATGAAAGCAGGACATGGTAGTAGTTTAAAATTTTGCAACTAGTAAAAGATGTTTCAGTTGTAGGTATATGCATGAGGACACTTTGACTCTATACGGTACCCACATATTCAAGAATAGAAATTGCTAGCACAACCCATCTATAAAACTCTTGAGTGTTATCTTGGAAATGATAATTGTTTAATCATAAGACTATATATTTGTAATCATAGAAACAACTAGCATACATGACATTGATTTCTTTTGCAACAATGTTGGAGATAAAGTTAGTGGCAGAAGAGCAGTTAGAACATGAGAATATTCTTGAAAATCTAGATAGAGCTTCCTTGTCATGTGCTAACAATATTGAAGTCCATGACCCACTTCTTCCTCTACTTCCAAAAAGTATTTTCCTTTTTCTCCTCCTCCTAGTTTTCTAGTTGGAGTTTGTTTCAAAATTTGGGAAAGGAAATTGGTTGAAAGAAGAGTATTCTCTCCATAATGCTTCATTAGACTTCTCATTGAAGTGTTAGATGTGATCATAGTTTGTTGTAGGCTCCAAGATTTTGAAAAACCTCTTTATTCTTAATGAGCCTACATTTCTTAATATGAATAGCTTTGATGTAATCAAACTCTTGTTGTTGTTGAAGATCCTGAAAAAAGAGTTTGGTGTATTTATCCCTGACCCTCAATCCTATGGAGTTTTGCCCTAATTTGTACACCTTTGGCTTTTGTACCCTTAGCATTTCTCACCACATGCCTCGATCATGGTACTTGTTTTTCATTTAAAGATAAAATGGGTTTGCTTTTAAAACCAATCCAACTAAGGGTAGCTATTAGTATTATTATTATTATTAAAAATACATTTATTATTATTGTTAGGAGTCAGATTATTTAAATTATTACATATGTTAAGAGAATTATTAGTTTTCTTATTATTATTGTTTGAGGTATTATTAGAGAAATAATTATTAATGAGGAATGTATTATTAATTAAATTATAATTAGTAAGAGAGTTATAATTGGAGAGGATATTATTAAATTTGGATAAATAAAGGGGAGGAAAATAATTGGGGACTTAGAAAAACAAGATTAGGATTAGAAAGGTTGGGGATATTATTATAATTAATAATATTGTTAGGGTTATTTTTAGTAAAAAAATTATTAGTGATGGAGGAATAGGGATCGAACGGGAAAATATTTGAATTAGCACATGAGGATGAGGGGGATTTAAGGCGAGGATTTTAGGTGGGATGAGGAATGATAAAATTTCGACAGTCCAATGGTTATGGAGATCGATTAGAAGGGAAATTAATGGATTATATGTATCAACATCATCATTCTCGGACGTATCAACAATAGTACGAGGGTTGATTGAGAGAGGGGTTGAGGATTGAGAACAATGAAAGGGATTGACAAAAAAGATGGCCTGCGCAGAGGGTTTCTTTGATCATTTTATCATCATTGTTTTTCTCAAATCATGTTTCATGTCAATTTGTCAGTGTTCCCCCTACATATGGCCCCATAATTTCCGCCTCCTATAGAAGCCCCTCTAGGTAAACTTCCTGTAGTATCTGATATTTGTTTCACATAGTTTAACGTGATAAGGAATATACTAATTTTAGTAAGGGTTTATATATTTTGTGTTAAATAGATCATACCCATTAACTCTGTGCAAGTTGCAGAAGGGAAAAAATGTTAATGTAATTCTTGGGATAACTGAGGGAGAAGTAATCGCGATGATTGGATTAATTGCAGTGGTTGGAGCTCGCAAGTGGAATTTTTTCACTCTTACTGAATGGTTTTCTCATAGTAAATGTGTTGAAATTGGTAAATAATTTAGTTTTTAGATTTCATGATGAATCCTTTTACCTTCACGAAACTATAACTAGTGTAGCCATCAAAGTTGTGCATAATATTGATTTTTTCAACTTCGTGGAAACCCGCTTCTTCTATTTGAAAATTGCTTGCAATTGTAGATGGGGATCCAAGCGTAGGAGCCAAATCAATTAGTCAAGCTCGGGATCCTGTGCTCCGTATCAGTAAGATTTAATGGATGTAGTTGCTCGTGTTCCAACAATGACACATTCATTCAGACTGGAGGATGGAGCGATGGGGAAAGAGTCATTTGCTACTTTGGCCGATGCTCTGACGTGACCTACAACTAGATTGAATTGTTGGTCTACCTCACTACCAATCGATGTTACGTGATGAACCAGATCTTTCCCGATGGTTGGGTCATTGTCGTAGGGGGACGCAGATCGTTCGATTACAAATTCGTTCTGAAATTCCCTTCTAATGGTGCCCTCCAGCTCCCATTCCTCATGAAGACCAACTCAGTGGGAGGGAATAACAATCTCTATCCCTTCCTCCATCTCTCAATAGACAACAAGCTATTCATTTTTCGCCAACAAGGATTCCATCCTCTTCAACTACAATAAAAACCAGGTACTGAAAACCTTCCCCACCATGCCTAGAGGTGGTGCTCGGAGCTATCCTTCGTCTGGTTCTTCAGTAATGCTTCCCCTAGAGTCCCCTAATAATTTCTAGAATGTGGAGATCCTAATCTCTGGAGAAGCCCTAGATGGAGATTTTCTAAAGGCTACAATGACCCAGACATTCGTGGAGGTGTTGAGGAGCTACGCAAGAATGGAGATCTCATCTCAGAATACGCAATGGGAGATGAAGGACATGCCTAGCCCCAAGGTCAAGGGTGACATGCTCATTCTCCACACTACCCAGATTCTCATAATCAACAATGGCGTAAATGGCACAACCAGCTAGCAATATGCTGGGGAGCTTGCATTAAATCCGTTTCTCTACACACCTACAAAAGCATTGGGCGACAGGTTCACAGTCTTGGCTCCCACTAAAATCCCGAGGATGTATCATTCCGTTGCCAATTTTCTGCCCAATGAATATGTTTTAGTAGCTATGTGATCCAGACTTAAACAGGAACGTAACAAATTGCAGAGATAACCATATACACAAAGATGCAGCAAATAATACTTCATTTCATTAATGGAAAATACTGAAATATGCTTACAACCAAAAATGGAAATAAACCAGCTAGGGCGATGGCAGCTTATCTCTGAGAAGAGATGTGTGGCTACATGCCTCTGAACTGCGTTACAATGAGGCTCGAAGGCCTATTTATTGTTGAGAAATAATGGAAAAAACCTTCACATTGCAAAACCTAACCCTACAAGATGAAACGCGAAATTGTGGGCCCCGTTTTTGGGTAAGTTGGTACATCAACTTCCCGGGGTCGCGAATTGGTCGTCTTATCTCCATTTGACGCACATGATAGCCCGTTGGAAAGATCTCTCCGAGGAATACGATGGAAAGGATGATTTTTAGACAGAAAAATCACTGCCTCCTATAGAATCCCCTCTAGGTAAACTTCCTGTAGTATCTGATATTTGTTTCACATAGTTTAACGTGATAAGGAATATACTACTTATTTTAGTAAGATTTTATATATTTTGTGTTAAATAGATCATACCCATTAACTCTGTGCAAGTTACAGAAGGGGAAAAATGTTATGTAATTCTTGGGATAACTAAGGGAGAAGTAATCATGATGATTGGATTAATTGCAGTGGTTGGAGCTTGCAAGTGTAATTTTTTCACTCTTACTGAATGGTTTTCTCATAGTAAATGTGTTGAAATTGTTAAATAATTTAGTTTTTAGATTTCGTGATGAATCTTTTTACTTTCACGAAACTATAACTAGTGTAGCCATCACAGTTGTGCATAATATTGATTTTTTCAACTTCCTGGAAACCCTCTTCTTCTATTTGAAAATTGCTTGCAATTGTAGATGGGGATCCAAGCGTAGGAGCCAAACAAATTAGTCAAGCTCGGGATCCTGTGCTCCGTATCAGTAAGATTTAATGGATGTAGTTGCTCGTGTTCCAACAATGACACATTCATTCAGACTGGAGGATGGAGCGATGGGAAAAGAGTCATTTGCTACTTTGGCGGATGCTCTAAAGTGACCTGCAACTAGATTGAATTGTTGGTCTACCTCACCACCAATCGATGTTACGTGACGAACCAGATCTTTCTCGATGGTTGGGTCATTGTCGTAGCGGGACGCAGATCGTTCAATTACAAATTCGTTCTGAAAGCCCCTTCTAATGGTGCCTTCCAGCTCCCATTCCTCATGAAGACCAACTCAGTGGGAGGGAATAACAATCTCTATCCCTTCCTCCATCTCTCATTAGACGACAAGCTATTCATTTTTCGCCAACAAGGATTCCATCCTCTTCAACTACAATAAAAACCAGGTACTGAAAACGTTCCCCACCATGCCTAGAGGTGGTGCTCGGAGCTATCCTTCGTCTGGTTGTTCAGTAATGCTTCCCCTAGAGTCCCCTAATAATTTCTAGAATGTGGAGATCCTAATCTCTCGAGAAGCCCCAGATGGAGATTTTCTAAAGGCTACTATGAACCAGACGCTCATGGAGGTGTTGAGGAGCTACGCAAGAATGAAGATCTCATCTCAGACTATGCAATGGGAGATGAAGGACATGCCTAGCCCCAAAGTCATGGGTGACATGCTCATTCTCCACACTACCCAGATACTCATAATCAACAATGCCGTAAATGGTACAACGAGCTCGCAATATGCTGGGGAGCTTGCATTAAATCCGTTTCTCTACACACCTACAAAAGCTTTGGGCGACAGGTTCACAGTCGTGGCTCCCACTAAAATCCCGAGGATGTATCATTCCATTGCCAATTCTTTTCCCAATGAACATGTTTTAGTAGCTATGTCATCCAGAATTATACAGGAATGCAACAAATTGCAGAGATATCCATATACACAAAGATGAAGCGGAAATAGTACTTCATTTCATTAATGGCAAATACTGAAATATGTTTACAACCAGAAATGGAAATAAACCAGCTAGGGCGATGGCAGTTTATCTCTGAGAAGAGATGTGTGGCTACATGCCTCTGAACTGTGTTACAATGAGGCTCGAAGGTCTATTTATTATTGAGAAACAATGGAAAAACCTTTCACATTCCAAAACCTTACCTTGCAAGATGAAACGCCAAATTGTGGGCACCTTTTTTGGGTAAGTTGGTACATCAACTTCCCGGGGTCGCGAATTGGTCGTGTTATCTCCATTTGACGCGCATGATAGCCCGTTGGAAAGATCTCTCCGAGGACTACGACGGAAAAGATGATTTTTAGACAGAAAAATCGCCGCCTCCTATAGAAGCCCCTCTAGGTAAACTTCCTGTAGTATCTGATATTTGTTTCACATAGTTTAACGTGATAAGGAATATACTACTTATTTTAGTAAGGGTTTATATATTTTGTGTTAAATAGATCATACCCATTAACTCTGTGCAAGTTGCAGAAGGGAAAAAATGTTATGTAATTCTTGGGATAACTGAGGGAGAAGTAATCGCGATGATTGGATTAATTGCAGTGGTTGGAGCTTGCAAGTGGAATTTTTTCACTCTTACTAAATGGTTTTCTCATAGTAAATGTGTTGAAATTGGTAAATAATTTAGTTTTTAGATTTCGTGATGAATCCTTTTACTTTCACGAAACTATAACTAGTGTAGCCATCATAGTTGTGCATAATATTGATTTTTTCAACTTCCTGGAAACCCTCTTCTTCTATTTGAAAATTGCTTGCAATTGTAGATGGGGATCCAAGCGTAGGAGCCAAACCAATCAGTCAAGATCGGGATCCTGTGCTCCGTATTAGTAAGATTTAATGGATGTAGTTGCTCGTGTTCCAACAATGACACATTCATTCAGACTGGAGGATGGAGCGATGGGAAAAGAGTCATTTGCTACTTTAGCCGATGCTCTGACGTGACCTGCAACTAGATTGAATTGTCGGTCTACCTCACTACCAATCGATGTTACGTGACGAACCAGATCTTTCCCGATGGTTGGGTCATTGTCGTAGGGGGACACAGATCGTTCAATTACAAATTCGTTCTGAAAGCCCCTTCTAATGGTGCCTTCCAGCTCCCATTCCTCATGAAGACCAACTCAGTGGGAGGGAATAACAATCTCTATCCCTTCCTCCATCTCTCATTAGACGACAAGCTATTCATTTTTCGCCAGCAAGGATTCCATCCTCTTCAACTACAATAAAAACCAGGTACTGAAAACCTTCCCCACCATGCCTAGAGTTGGTGCTCGGAGCTATCCTTCGTCTGGTTCTTCAGTAATGCTTCCCCTAGAGTCCCCTAATAATTTCTAGAATGTGGAGATCCTAATCTCTGGAGAAGCCCCAGATGGAGATTTTCTAAAGGCTACAATGAACCAGACGATCGTGGAGGTGTTGAGGAGCTACGCAAGAATGGAGATCTCATCTCAGAATACGCAATGGGAGATGAAGGACATGCCTAGCCCCAAAGTCATGGGTGACATGCTCATTCTCCACACTACCCATATTCTCATAATCAACAATGCCGTAAACGGCACAACTAGCTGGCAATATGCTGGGGATCTTGCATTAAATCCATTTCTCTACACACCTACAAAAGCATTGGGCGACAAGTTCACAGTCGTGGCTCCCACTGAAATCCCGAGGATGTATCATTCCATTGCCAATTTTCTGTCCAATGAACATGTTTTAGTAACTATGTGATCCAGAATTAAACAAGAACGCAACAAATTGCATATATAACCACATACGCAAAGATGCAGCGGAAATAATACTTCATTTCATTAATGGAAAATATTGAAATATGCTTACAACCAGAAATGGAAATAAACCAGCTAGGGCGATGGCAGCTTATCTCTGAGAAGAGATGTGTGGCTACATGCGTTTGAACTGTGTTACAATGAAGCTCAAAGGCCTATTTATTGTTGAGAAACAATGGAAAAACCCTTCACATTCCAAAACCTAACCCTGGAAGATGAAACGCCAAATTGTGGGCCCGTTTTTGGGTAAGTTGGTACATCAACTTCCTGGGGTCGCGAATTGGTCGTCTTATCTCCGTTTGACACGCATGATAGCCCGTTGGAAAGATCTCTCCGAGGATTACGACGAGAAAGATGATTTTTACACAGAAAAATCACTGGCTATAGATTTCCCAAAAAACATCGTTTAGGGCCTCAAAACGGCTCCGGAATTTTAGGACCCGAAAAATTGCTAAAAATAGTAAACTGTGCTATAATTAAGGAAACTGAAAGAACTGAAAGAAGCACTAGAGGGGATCCACGTGGAATTAGCGGGTGGCCACCAATATCCACCCGGATCAGTACAATTACTTTTCAGAGGGAGTTTGGATTCCCTCTCAAATTAAAATATGTCATGTATGTTCCGGATCTAAAGAAGAATTTAGTTTCATTTGTTATGTTGGAAGACCATGGATGTGATATGATATTTAGCAAAGGGAAGGCTTTCCTTAGACACATCAAAACGGGATAGGTGAAGCAAATCGATGTTCGAGTGAAGAACCTCTACACATTGGATGTAGAAGATTGTGCAACATTGAGCACAAAAGAAGAGAAAGTGTAGAGCCGAGACATTAGTGAATAATGGCATAGGAGACTTGGCCATTTGCACCATCAAACCTTGAAGATCATGCAACAAATTTCTAAAGGACTTCCCAAAGGTGCACTAGAGTAGTGAGATACATGCAAAGGGTGTACATTGGGGAAGTACACAAAAGATGCCTTTCATGATCGGGACAGTAGAGTGCAAAGCGTCCTCGAAAGAGTTCACTTAGATGTGTGTGGACCTTTCTCGACAACGTCCACAACCAAGCACAAGCATTATGTTATATTTGTAGATGATTTCTCACTTAAGTGCTGGATTTTCTTCATCCAGAATAAGGACCAGACGTCCTCCAAATTTGTTGAATTTAAAGCATTTGTTGAGAAATAAACTTGCAAGAAAATGAAGGCTTTTAGGAACAATAATTGTGGTGAATATGCGTCGAATGAATTTAAGAACTTCTGTGCAAAGGAAGGCATTCGACTAGAGTTGATAGCACCCCATAACCCACAACAGAATGGGATATCTGAGAGGAAGAATAGGAGTATGTGGGAGCTACAAGGGCGATGTTGCATGATCAGGACCTAGCTCTACACTTATGGGCTAAAGCATGCAACACAACTGTATATGTGCAGAACAATGGTCCTGATCAGATTCTCGTGATGAGTACACCAGAAGAAGCTTTTTCAGGGAAGAAACTAGATGTGTCAGACTTCAGGATCTTTGGTTCATCAATTTAATGTCATGTTTCCAAGGAATCAAGGAAAAATCTAGAGCCAATAACAGAGTTGGGCATATTTGTAGGGTACACTGATACACCTCACAACTATCGAGTGTACTTGCTATCTCTCAAGATGATAGTTGTTCGTAGAGATGTGAAGTTCAATGAAGAGAAGGCAATGAGGTGTTCCCTTGAGAGGGAACTTCATTTGCATGTAGATGAGGAGCCTTTAGCTCCAAAGGAAGAACCTCAAGATGTTGTGGAGCAGCCAAAAGAAGAGGAGCAAAGAATGGAGGCACCCACTTATGTAGATACATCCAGATAAGGAAGGAAGCGCACCAAGGAAGCTAAAAGATTATTGCATGCTACTAGAGAGAATTTGGGAGCACCCACATCACATCATAGGTAGATGGGGTCACTGGATTGGTACATTGGGTACATGGATCTGATGAGTGAGCTAGTTGAGAACGAACCATCCTCATTCAAGGAAGCAGTGAAAAAACCAGTATGGGTTGATGCCATGTTAGAGGAATATAATTCCGTAGTCAGAAACAGTGTTTGAGAAGTGGTCCCAAGAATAGACAACAAGTCAATGGTGGGTTCCAAGTGGATCTACAAGGTGAATCAAGTAGAAAAGGAAGCATCGAGAAACGCAAGGCTAGATTTGTGGCCAAGGCATTCTCTCATGTGGAGGGAATTGATTACAAGAAGACCTTTTCTCTAGTAGCAAGGTACTCTTTTATCAGATCAATTCTAGCATTTACAGGGTAGATGGGATGGAAGACCCATAAGATGGATGCGAGGGCAACATTCCTAAATGGAGTGATTGAGGAGGATGTGTACATTGAACAACCGAAAGGATTTGAGACCTTTGACAAAGAGTCAAATGTGTGCAGACTCAAGTGAGTGTTGGATGGATTGAAACAAGCACCTCATGCTTGGTACACCAGGATCGATAACTATTTCATGAGGTTGGGCTTCACCAAGAGTGAAGCAGATGCAAACCTTTACCATATTGTTGGTGAAGGTAAACTGTTGATTATAGTATTATATTTTGATGATTTTATTTTAACCGGTGATGAGAACTTGATCAAATTTTGCAAAGACAACTTTGCAAGAGAATTTAAGATGAAGGACATCGGACTCATGCATTATTTCCTTGGTTTGGAAGTATGGCAAGGAGATGGGGAACTATTTGTCTCTTAGGGCAAGTATTCCAATGAGATACTAAAGAAGTTCCACATGGAGAGTAGCAAACCCATGTACACTCCTCTAGCAGGTAGTTGGAGGAAAGAGGATGCCACTTCAGGTGAGGAAGTGGAGGCCACTATTTACAGGCAGTGTGTGGGTTCACTTATGTACTTGGTGAATACAAAACCACACATGTGCTATAAAGATAACCATATTAGTCAAGCAATGGTTAAGCCAACCAAACTGTATTGTAAGGAAACCAAACATGTGTTGAGATACCTCAAAGGCACTACTCAGTATGGTCTTTGGTACAAAAGGACAGAGGAAATGAAGCTGCAAGGCTTCACAGATATAGATTGGGTGGGAAGTCCATCAGACTGGAAGATCACTTCAGGAGGAATTTTCAGTAGTGGGTTAGCAACAGTTTCTTGGTACAACAAGAAGCAGAGATTAGTTGCACTTAGTTCAATATAAGTAGAGTATATGGTTGCCAGTCAAGAAGCTTGTGAGGCTATTTGGATGAGGAAGACTATTTTTGGGTTATTTGGTCAGATGATGGATCCCACTGTGATTTACTGTGACAATAAGAGTTGTATCAATCTCTCTGAAAATCCAATTTTTCATGATCAATCCAAGCATATAGACATCTGGTATCACCATCTACGATATTGTGTGCAGAGGTGGATCATGTTGTTGGAATACATTCCTATAGAGGAATAGGATACATACTTTTGACAAAGGCTTTATCAAAAGGAAAATTTGAATTCCATAGAGGTGGGATTGGTGTATCTGATAATCCCTTTCTTGTTGAGGAGTGTTGAAAATGCAACAAGAAATTCCTAATTTAATTTTCTCTTGAATTAAATTAGGAGAAAATTGTAATTCCACATCACAAAGACAACTTGAATGAGTTAGTTGAGTTAGTATCACTTAGTTAGCTTAGTTAATTTGAGTTGAGGGCCTAAATTGAGTTGTGTATAGTGATTCCTAAATTTTAGGAGCCTAGTTTGAGTTAATTTTAGTTGTAACAATTTAATTCAGTTAAGTTGAGTTAAAGTCAGTTAAACTAATTCCAACTGTTGGAGGAACTAGTGGGAGGTCTAGCAATGGGGTGCAACTTTAGTGTTCAACCAGTTAACTAATAAATCAACCTTAATTAACTCATGCATGCATGAAATTCGAGTTACCTAGTTGATATTGGAGTTCAATGGTAGTGTACTATCAGTTGTATAAGTATCCAAGTTGTACAGGTGGTGCATGCAGTTAGAGAAGGGCCTATAGGGATTGCACAGTTCTAGATGGGGATTTCCCTAGTTAATAGGAGGCTAATTCCTTGATAAATAACGCATCGAAATAGGATCTTGGTAGGAAACAAAATTGGCTAAGTGTTGGCCAGAGTCAGTTTGTGAGGCAGTGAGATAGATTATACTTGTGCAGAGGTTTCTCAGGCTTGAGAAAGCATTGTATTTCTTCCCTATTTTCTGATTAATGCAATACAAATAGGAAGGGTTTTTGGGCATTTTATTTCCCCTAGATATATCCATGTGTATGTGTTTTGATTCATGTCGCATGGTTTTGATATATTCTCTTAATCGTGAATTGATTTCTGCATATGAGTAGAGTAAATTTGAGTCTTATGTTTTAGAACATTACATGAGCAATATTGAATCTACAATTAATTTCTATAGTGGAAAGGATGGTGGTACTCATTCCCCATTTTCCCTCAAAAATCAAGGAGATGACGACATATGGCCCTTCAAGAAGATGTAGAGAGATACTATGGTGGTTACCCCTCAAACGTGCCAAGGGGACTCGAAAGGAATTCTATATATGTGTATTGCAGAAGTTGTTGGCAATTTGTTTGCTGAGTGATTGGAATATAACTTAGATTCCCAGTATTTTTATTGTTTAAGTCTATGGTGGTCTTGGATTTCCCATATCCATCTAAGTTGAGGCTTTGTGACCTCGAGCCTAGATCCTGTGGCCTTTTGTGTTAACTACCATTACTATGAGCCTTTGGTGATGGCTACCAAATTTTTTGTGTGGCCTTGTGTTTCTAGTTTGCAGTTGAAGGATTGAATATTAAACCACTCATTTATTACCTTGTTTATTAAAACACTTTGTGCTTGTGGTTTGGTTGTTACACCATCGAGGGCATGTCTAGTCTGTTAAACCACTTATTTCTTGTCGAACAATTAACTACACCACTGGGTGATTTATAATTGGCTATTAAACCACCCTCATAGTAGGTTCAATCCTTGGAAAACTTAGCAACACAATTATTACTATAATTTGGGTGAAGCCCCATGATTTGAAGCTCAGAGAGTAAGTGGGTCCTTGGGTGCTTACTACTAGAGAGTGGTTGATGAACCATTGGGCAGTGGACTCCATCTCCTAAGTATTTGACCAAATCCATTTGTGTGAATTTATCCTTGTGCTAGCATTACCTCAGACTCTGGATTCGGCTCGAGGGTAGTTAGTTGTGAAAAGGTTATAGTGTAGTTGGCCTATGGTTGGGTGGAGAGTGGAAGTCCCTTCTCCAATTATGTTCTAATCTAATTCACCCATATAAGTTTAATTATTTCTATATGTGTGAGTTATGATTGATAACTATATTCATTATGTTCATGGCTAATAGTTGAATCTGTATGACTCATGAATGAAAATGTGAAATTATTGTATACTCATGGTTGACAAGTTGTATATATATATGTGGTTGATAAGTTATATATATTTAATTGTTGGAATTGTGTGCTCATTACATATCCATGAATTATAGGGTCACTTATATGATTATGACTGACTATCTGAAGTTCACTTAGTTAACCTATTATTGTATGAGTTCTTAAGCTATCTCATATGTTTATGAATTTAGATTACTCACGGTCATAATCACTATTGCAAGTCATCTTACATGATATAAGTTTAACCTATATGTTGTGTGTTAAATGAGTAGTTAGTGATAGCTAATGATAACTTAGTTTAAGAATGATATTATGATCCTATGAGTTATGCATACTTATATGTTGTTGTAATATGGATTTGTAATTATCTATGATATTATGAGACACATTGTTTTGATAGGATCTGTATCCCTCTTGTGTAGTTGCATAAACTTGTACACCTCCTTGCTAAGGAATGATATAATCCTACCCCAATGATGAAATTAACTAATCTAGAACATATATTAAAGCTACAATGCTTGGCCTTTGGAATCCTGACCTTTCTGTTGACGGTGCTAGACCTGCCAACATTTCAAGGGATCTCCCGGTAAGAAGTCCCAACTAGACCTTAGACCGTTTGGTGTAGAATCCTAGCAGTGGGTCGTACAATATCACCTTGACCACAAAGGCAAGAAATATGTCCTTGTTGGTAGCAAGGGTGTGACCATCGCAGCAAGCCAAGGAAGGTGCATGAAGGGTTCTAACACATGAAAAGTGGAATAAGTGCACCCCTTGAAAACCTATGGAAACACGTGGCTTGGAAGGGAACACACGAGAAAAGATACATCACAAGATTGAAGGCAAGTGAATCAACGATCCAAAGTGATGGTTAAACCAACAACACATCTCAACAAGATTCATACATACACATATAGAGAGAGTCCGTACATACATGTGTAAGAAAACAACTACATGTATCGTTAGCACAACAAAGACAACTGAAATACAATAAAAACATATGCATGAAATGTGTTGGCTTTGTTATATTAAGAAAGTGAAAGTTCCAATCATACATGCAATCATGTCCAACTACTAGTCCCGACAACGGAATGTTACAGCCACTGCCGCCTGCTCCACCAAAGAGATATACTAGCTCTGAATTGTGGAGAAGTCAAGGCTCATTACAATACAGTCCAAGCTTTCTCTAAGGTACGCCTATTGGAAGCTTAGGTCCCAAAAGCCTATACAATGAGTTATGAAGTTCTATAAATAGCAAATGGTGGGGTGATCCTTGACCACCCCTTGACATTCCCCTTTGTGACTCTTCACCTACTATCATGACTCTTCAACTACTACATGAATGTTACATTCTACTATCAACACTTGTTCTTTCACTTTTACAAGATGTTACATTACAATCTATACATGTACCCATGTGAGACGAAATAAGCTTAAGTAATTCATGCAATACATCTCTAAGGCTCGGACAGTTGTGGGAATACCAACTCTTTGACATCCTTGCAATGATCAACGGTGGCGAACTAATGCCAAGCTTAGTAGTTCATGATGGTGTCCATGTACTCTATGGTGACATCCTTATCGAAGCAAACTCTTGCCTCCATTCCATCCAGGTACACTGATTTGGCCCCTCTATCCAACTCATCTGATAACATGTGCATCATAGTCTTGAGTGCAACCGAACCAACAACATACTTATGCATAATGTCTACACTGGTCTCCAAGTTTGTGTCGGTGGCTATGTGCATCAACTCATCGAAGTACACATCCAACTCTAGTTGAACTTGGTTCTTTGTCTTTGCCTCGGTGAGTGCGACAATCAATGGGATCGCATGCATGCGCACAATGACATCCATGCTCCTGAACACCTGTTCATACGATTGACAACACTGCTCACCATGTCTACTCTGTGCCAGCTGCTGGGATGGGTCTATATCCTATATGGGCACAATTTCATTAGTTGTGCATGTTTTGCCTCCTGTTTTACCTGTTCCTACTGTGCTTCCTTCTCTCTGATGCACAACTCCTATTTTCCCCTGAGTTGCCACTTCAACTCCTACAACTCCTTTGTTTCCTTGATCCTTTATTTCTCTCTTTTCCTTTGCACGACCCTCTTGTCATGTTGCCACCTCTTATCCTCAATATCAAAAGTTGCTTTCATCACAAGTGGATCTGCTTTGAACTTGCAGATTTTCTCCACCTCTGCGTTGTCAAGAACCTTCCTTTTGCCTTTGTCGTGCGTAGGTCTGCTACCTTCTGCTACTGCTGATGGTATTGCTCACTGCGATGCCACTACTATTTCATCTTGATATCATTGTCTATGAACAACTTGGTGTCTTCATAGAGAGGCAAGCTCATAGACACTTTCTCGACTGCATCCCTAGTTGCGCTCTCAACGATGTCCTTTGACTCTGCTCTCCTAGAGGCCATTGTACATGTGCTACTGAGAAGCATACGAACACCTATGATACCTATAGACAGAGAAACACTCATGGAAAGCAATATGCCAGTTGAAAACCAAAACAAACTTAAGGACTGACTTGCAACATACTTGTGTGACAAATTGTGAATATTGCACAATTTCCACTAGGAGGATAGGAGATTGATTGCTAAAAATGCACAAGGCATAGTCCATGTTGTTAGGAGAATGAATGATTGTTGGAACTGCACAATGCACAATCCAACCTAGCTTACTGAGGACTGAAACTGCACAATGCAAAGTTTCAATAAGTAAGGGCATGCAAACCCAGCAAACTGCATTGCGCAGTTTTTGGGGCCAGTTAAGCACTGCCTCCCAGAATTGCGCAGAGCAAGCCTAGGGGTCATTGTTGGCTATTTTTTCACATTTTATGGGAGGAAGGAAGAGCTTTCATTCTCAAGGATGCGCATTGCTGGATGGGAAAGGCAAGGTGTGGGCCAAGGCAGCCCAAACCCTCCGACGGGCAACTGAGAACATGAGAAGGTTTGAATGCATGGCTAACATACATCAAAACGATAGAAAGAATTCATTGAAACCAAGCAAACAACACTAACACAAGCCGAAATACGAAAAGTGCCATAAAAGTAGCAAAAGACATGAAAATCAAACTTATCCCAAAAAAGTTAGGTTGAATGTGCTAAGACTCCTAGATGTAATGTGGGATGTCAGAGATGCAAGATCGATGTGAGGAATGAGATCTGAAGTGTTTGATGAATGAGTTTTGATAAGATCAAGGTTATGATGTGCATGCCACAAATCTAGGAAAAAGCGACACTTCATGGGAACTTTCAAAAACAATCTTTGCTTTTAACCTCCAGTTGCTAAAAATAAATCCCTAAAATCTAGGATTGCTTTTTGTATGTTTCTCTTTGAATTTTTGGGAAAATCAAGCCATGCATTCAAATCGGGATTGCTCAATCCCGGAGGGAACCGATCAACCTAAAGGCACATGCAATAGTCTACAAGCCTGGGAATGAAATTTGTGCAGTTTCTAGGCTGAGCAAGGTTGGATGTCCCTCAAGCATTGCGTAATTTCTGGGGTAAACAGGTCATTACCTCCCAGAATTGTGCAATTTCTGGGGTTAGCATGTCACTGCCTCCCAGAATTACATAATTTCTGGGTTGAAGCCAAGTTTCGAGTCTAATTGTGCAATTCTAGAGCCCAGCAGGCAGCCTAACAGAATTGCGCAATTTATGGAGGGAAGGTTGGTTCCCCTCCAGAATTGCGTAATTTTTAGGGGAAGCATCTCAACTTGAAAATTGTCTAAAGTATAGAATGACAGCCTATAGGTGGGTGACAAACAAGTTGGCATGCACAGGTTGGCATGCCACCAAAACTCAGCTAAATCCTATGTATTTGATAGTGCAAGACATGCTGCTAAGGATGGTTAGTAGGGAGGCTCCAAAATGAAGTTACGGAAAAAATTTGGAGGGTGGTTGTAACCGCTACAACACTTGGAAACACACTGGTAGAACTCCAACCCTCTGAATGGACCTTGTTTCGTGAAAAGCAATCTAACTCCTTCAAAATTATTTCTCGATTCTCAGATCAACTTGATTCCCACACTAGCTTGATTGAAAGATGTAGCACCTGCCATCCTCTTGTTTGGTCAGCACACATTCCAAGCCAAGTCAACATAGTTGTTTCGATTAGGGATGAGGGGTATATTGGTACACAAGCAATATGACAATCATATTTTAAGTTTCATCTTTGGTGTTGCTCCACTTCCAACGTGCCTAGGCAGTACCCCAACGGAGTCACGTAGGAACACAAGCACGCTCTGCTGCTAGAGAGCTTGGTCAGTACCCCAGTGGAGTTACTTGCATCACCTCTCTGCGTGGGAAGCCTTTCTCTTCTTTCACCTTATTCATTTTCATTTTTTCAAAATTTTCATATTTTCATTTTTTTCAAAAAACTATGCATATCACATTCATTTTTTTCAAAAAACTATGCATATCACATTCATTTCAGAGGCAGAAGAGGGACCCTGACTTATTGAGAGAAGAAGAGGTTTTTCCTTTAGAGAAGTATTATGTATATACCTCTAATGTACATGTTAAGGTTTTCCCCCTCACCTTACTCTACTTGACTGAGTTGACAAGGGGTAACCCAAAAACAACCGGCTAGAGTAGGTGATACCAATTAGCGTGCAAGCATTGTGTTTTCATCAAGGTTCACTTCAAACATAATGTATTTTCCATTGGTGTATTATAGACTCAATTCAACAAGTTCTTCATACAGAGGCAGGATGACATATAACCAAGTATTGATAACTTCATAAGTCCTCTTGTACTTTACTCAGCTTGTTTCAAGAGTCGCACACAGCTCATGCGAAACTAACCTATGAACATAAACAAGCAAACAAACAACACAAGAGCGAAGAGAAAAAGCAGAAATGCAAAAGCAAAGCGAGTAAGAAAACAAACATGCAAGCAAACCAACAAAAAAACAAGAAAAAAAACATGCATGCAAGCAAACCAACCAAAAGCAAATACTACTCCTATTCCTAAGCTAACGGTGCATGGGCATGATCACATGAAGTGATTCTTCTAATGCAACCACTAGCGCATTGGTCGAACCATGTTGGTGAATGTTAGGGTCCCACCCTAACCCCCTTATCTATGTAATGGGACCACGTCATAGTCAAGAGTCAATAAAGCCCATATTAATAATTGTAAGTGGTTAATCCGCAATTAATAAAGGAACCACAATTAGCTGCAAATGGGTCGTAGTATTAGATAGATGGTATTAGTAATAAGCGGTATTTACCCATGGTATTACTCGTAGGAGTCATATATAAAGGATAGAAACTCCTTGCGAGGAGCATCGTGTCTTATTTTTGTAATCGAGCTCTGCTCTATTGGAGGTTGCCCCCTCGAAGAGGCAAGTGAACATTACTCTCTGAATAATAAAGTCATTGCCATTCTGTGTTCTAGATATCTTTTCTTCGCATATTCTGTGTTCTCGGTCTCTTTTCTTCACATATTCTATATTTGGGTATCATTTGCAGGTTAAGAAGCATAACAAGTGGTATCAGAGCTCTTTCCAGGGCTGGTGGGATCTCCGTTTAGTAGCAAATTTTTTTTTTGCTCGAGACGTGTTCCGGCGTCTTTAAACCACGGGATCTGTCGTTGAGCGCATAAATCTGCAGATTTGGGGAGGCATGCACGCAGGAAATACAAGAGGTGGTCACATCTGTTGGACTCCCTTGTAACCCCTGTGGGTTCCCCTTCGAGTAGTAGTGCATTAGACAGAACCGCGCATAGACTGTCTTCCACGTACCCTCTGGGTATATCGGAAGCCCCATAGGCTCCCTGAAAACCTCGCCATAGATAAACCAGCGACTGTCTTGCGGCTACAGTACACCGAGAACAGCACTCAGAGAGATTACTTGCCTGTACGATAGGGTATTCGGGTGGTACGGCTAAGGGTACGGTCGACCCTCTTTAGTTAGAGCCCTGAAACATTTGGCCGAGTACTACTGCCAGACCCTTATGTATATTGCAATCTGTAGCACCTGACACTCCTCAAGACCCTAGTTCCTTTTTTACTCATCATCTCTTCCAGATCCGCTTGAGCAAAGGAGTGCAATAGCAGTAGACATCGGTCCCAACCAGCCAGTTCTCTCAGACCCAGCAGACCAGAAGCATTGTGCAGGGTTCCTATACCAGGGTATAATTGTCGCAAGACTTTTGGCTGCATTGACATTTTGAGGATTTGGCAACTGCAGTATTGATCAAGGAGTAAAACTCC